>RBNI01005065.1:0-13059 GCA_003990745.1 Jimgerdemannia flammicorona | reverse complement strand
TTTTTTTATGGACTCATAGTCCTGCGGATTTTTATTGGAAGGGAACCTAGACTATATAGGCCAAAACCCTCCCCTACCACCCACCGAACAATATCCCCCCATTAACCTAGGCTACTAAATTATCCAGCAGTCCCACTGCTCTAGCTATGCTTGTCAAACACCAGCTATGTCGACCCCCACAACATAGACTAGACTTGTCTGCTCACCAGGGCTGGATCATCGTTTACATGTGAGAGCACACCTACATGTCAGATCTAGCAGTGCTGGGACTGAATAAAGAATAGCCTCCCGAACCCCAAAAGAAAGCCTGAGGCAAAGAAAAACCCCCCAACCAACCAACAGAGAGCAAAGTGGATTCAAAGCAGGTGAGTAAAGGACTTATATGCAGCACCTTCCTCAAAGGACTTATACATGGACTAGGGCCTGAAAAGACCCCACTCTCACTCCCTAAGTCTGTGGGCCTCGATTATGTTGCCATGTCAGCTCCCAGTTTCAGTCGGGTACTGCCAAATGAGGAAGGTCCCACTCTCTAAGCCTGCGGGCCTCAATTGCATTGCCATGTCAGCTCCTAGTTCCAGTTGAGTACAGCCAGGATGCCAGCCCCTGCACCACCTCACTCCCCACCAGCCAATCGAAAGGCCCCTCCAAAATATTGTCTGCCCCAGCCCTGATGACTGCCCCCAGCCTGGCACCCCACTGGTCCACTGTAATTGCCCTTTCTCCTATCTATGACAGCCATCTCCCCTCCCATCCTGACATCATCTAAAAAGCAGTCACCTACACCAGAACTGTACTTGCTGGAAAGCTTGCCAAAGCCAGAGGGCCCCACCACAGGCACCGAGGACCTGCAGGTAACCTACACTGAGCACTTGACACCCAAGGTTGGCCAACTCCCTACATAGCCTGAGACACACCGAGACAGTACCTTGTTGGCGATGGCAAAAGGAAGAAGGTGCCGGACCAAAATGGATACACTCCAGATATAGTCGAAGATACCAGAAACTGTGAAAAAGTAGAGAAGACACCAATCCGACACTGATAAAGGGGCAACACAACACCATTGCCCTCCTCCCACTATACCCCTGTAGGTATAGCAAACCAACCAAAGGTAGAGGAGATAATAATAGGGGAAAGGGGACTTGGAAGATTGCCTACCAAACCTTGTGACCGGAGAAAGGAGCTGTCAATAAACAGTTATCTTACATTTCAAATTATCAATTTTTCACTCTAGATATTAGCTATAATAACAGACAATGCATCTAACAACAATACATTTTTTCAAACAATTGGAATGGAGTTCAATCATAGCCTCAACTATTAGCCAATACAACATGTATACTATATGGCTCATATTATTAATTTGGCTGTTTAAGTCTTTTTAATATGTCTGAAGACTGATAATAACAAAGAAATGATTTCAAGTCTTTAATGAGTATCATCAAGATCTAGTCATCACTATAGCGTCATGAGAGATTTATTACACAATATAAAGTCTATAGAATCAACAATTTAAAGAAACTTATTTTGGATGTTAAGACTCAGTGAAACTCAATATATTCGATGATTGAATAGGCCATCAAATTATCAGAGGTAATTATATTTAATTATATTTAATTTGTCAAGTAACATGAGTCTATTATACCTAAGTCTAATCTAATGAATTAATTTTTATTAATAGCCCTTAAATTCAACAGTTATAGCTGATAAAGATTTGCAATAATATGCTATTAGAGATTGTACTTGATAGTTGCTAAAAGATATTATTTTGGTGATAAAGAGTTTTTAATATGCAACAGATCTTGCAACTCAGCAAAAATATTCAACAATTTATTCTACTATTCTGATTTACAACTTTCTACTAGATATATTGGAGGATAATGACCAAGTAATTTGAAATCATACAGCAGAACCAGAAGAAACTGAAGAGCTGAATACTCTCATTCAATAGGTGCTAATAGTAGCTTTTGATAAGTTGAAGAAATACTATTCAATGACAGATCATCTGATTTATTATATTAGTACTAGTAAGTAAATATTTCAATATTTGCTTGTTGCTGAAGACTATTTTGAAATTTTGAACTATAAATTCATTTCAAAATTTATTTTATTCTTTGAATGAGAACCAGTTCTTGATCTCAGACTTAAACTACAATATTATTCAAACTATATTTGAGAAACCATTTGAATTAATATGGCTGAAAAAACTGTTTATATAGTCTATAATAATAACTATACTTCTCCATTAATTTATCACACAAGTTCTGAAGTTTATACTGAAATAGGAGATGATGTTAATGTTAATGACATTGTTGAGCTATCTGAACATATACAATAAAAGACAAAAACTGACAACAAATCCTGAAGAGAAGTTAGATAATTATTTGAAAAGTGAAACTGTTAAATTTCAACTAGGAGTCAATACATTGTCTTAGTGGTAAGTGAGTTGGTCTAATTCGAAATATTATAGATCTAATTCAAAATATTATTTGAGTTTCTCTAATTTAATTTAATTCATTAGAAACATTAGGGCTATAGCAGAGATTACCCAAATCTAGCAAAAATGGCATGCAACCATTTAGCTATCTCAACAACAAGTGCATCTATAGAGAGAGTTTTTTCAAGAGGTAAAGATCTTGTAGCACCTAAAAGAGGTGCTTTAGACCCAAAACCATTTGTGAATATATGTGTTTAAAGGCATGGCAATAAGCTGGCTGATTCTGAAATCTAGAAATATAGTTGAAATATAGTTTAATCTCAACTAACTAAATATATCTATATATCATAATATTTCAAATATACATACTACCTTATTTGAAGCTCTCAGGGCTTACTTCTGATTAAACCATATGTGGTTACCCTATCTTAGCCTACCTAACCCGCTGCCAAATCCACTACAGCCAGCATACCCACTACTACCACAGATCAGTATACCCACCACCACATGGGCTTACTGAGAGCCATAGTGATACAATTAATGAGTAAGCTCCGAGAGCTTTAAATATAGTACTAAGAGCATAAGCCAGAAGATAGTGCTAAGAGTCATGATGATGCAATTTATGAACAAGTCCTGAAAGCTTCAAATATGGCACCAAGAGTATAAGTAAGTCAGAAGATGGTACTGAGAGCTTTATAAGCTGTAGTGATGCAATTAATGCTAGCCAACAAGCAAGCTCAGGGCTCACTTATAAAGCTCTCAGAGTTCACTTGTTAGTCTAGTATTAAAAATGTATAAATAAGCTATCTAAGCTGAAAAATAAAAACAAAATACATATTCAAACTTATCTCAACTACCTCTCAAATTATTTTGAAGACATGTATCATACCATTGACAAGATATATACTTGGGCAGTAACTGATGGAATCTATGCTACTCAAGAAGAACATAGAAAGAAGAAGAAAATACTTGCTAAAGTGATTGAGCAATTTATTTTAGCTATTGTCCTGACACTCTCTGCTACCCCAGCCCCCTCAGCCCCAGTCATTATTCTGGCCCCTCTAGCCCCAGTCATTGCCTCAGCCCCAGTTATTACCCTAGCCCCAGTTGTCACCTCAGCCCTAGTTGTCACCCCAGCCCCAGTTGTCACCCTGGCCCCCCCAGCCCCGGTCATCATTGCCCCAGCCCTGGTCATTACCCCAGCCCCCCCAAAGCTAAGAAGTCATCCTTAGACCAGTTGTTATAATTGCAGAAGATAGGGAAAGACTTGTGGTACTCTCCCTAAAGTTTTCCAGAAGTTGAATCCATTGACTCCTGATCTATCTTTGAGAAAAAGGCCTTATGACAATTCCTGTTGGTTGGCTGCTACAGCCAGACATGCTGTATGCTGAGTGTCATGAGTACTGTATATATATATATGTGAATAACAAATAAATCATGTAAGCTACCAATAATTACAAACCTAATTTTTTTTTTCAAATTGAATCAGATCTCAATTCAATTTGAATATTTTGAATTAGACCTCAATTCAATTCAAACTCAATTTGATTCAAACCCAATTCAAATTGAAAAATCCTCAATTCAATTTGATTCAAATTACCCTCAATTCAATTCGATTCAAATTGATTTGATTTTGTTTGAGAGTACTACCTACATTATAGCCTAAGAGATAAGGAAACTGATTACTTACTAATAGAGAATGTTTTTATTATTATCTTTGATACTATTTTTGGCAGATATATAGTTATTATTCTTAGATATAGTATTCAGCTTCCTTAACTTTATAGAAGTATCTATAGAAGTATCAATAAGTATGTATTTACTTATATTAAAATATTTTGAGTATAATTGTTTACAAGAGATATATAATATATCAGCTCCTTTCTCCACTATCTTACTAGTTACAATGGTTTGGTAGACAACCTTCCAAGTCCACTTTCCACAATTAATACTCCCTCTACCTCAGATTGGTTTGCTATATCTGTTGCAGAGTAGTGGGAGGAGGGCAATAGTGATGAGTTGTCTTTTATCAGTATTTAATCAGTATCTTCTCCACTTTTTTATAGTTTCTGGTTCCTTTGGCTATGTCTGGAGTGTATCTATTTTAGTGTAGCACCTTCTTTCTTTTGTCATCACCAATAAGGTGCTGTCTTAATGTATCATGAGTTACATAGAAAGTCAGTCAATCTTGAGTGTCAAGTACCCAGTATAGGTTATCTACAGGTTCTCAGTATCTGTAGTGGGGCCCTCTGGCTTTGGTGAGCTTCTCAGCAAATATGGTTCTGGCATAGAAACTGTTTTTTGGATATTGATTAGATGGTAGGGAAGATGGCCATCACAGATAAGAAGAAGGGTGATTATAGTAAACCAGTAGGGTGCCAGGCTGGGGGTAGTCATTAGGGCTGGGGCAGGTACTGCTTCAGTAATTGGTATGGAGTGGTTAGGTGGTAGGTATCACTCTTGGATTCTTTTGGCAATATGTGGGGTTGGGTCCTGGTCATTGGAGAGGATCAGGGGGCCTAAGGCTACTCATTTCAGATGTCTTGACTATACTCAACTAGAACCAAGAGCTGACATGGCAATGTAATCAAGATCTACAGGCTTGTGTAATGGAGTATTGGGGGTCTCCTCTTATCTCATATATAAGTTCTTACTCATCTCATCTGGGATAACTAAGTCCTATCCACTATGATATACTTTGATGAGAGTTTTTTCTTTGTCTGTCATCTTCCTTAAGATGGCAGGGGCTATTCTATTTGACTTGGGTATGGCTTTATATATATATTGGGGTCTTAGTCATGTACTTTTAGTCATTGGCATATAGCTGAGTTCCCCCTGGTAGTAGGAAGAGTATAGTATACAGAATAAGATATGGGCTACCATAGGCCCAGCTGTGTCTGGCATGGTTGAGCTGCTGGATAATAGCTAGCCTAGGTTAATGAGAGAGCAGTACTTAGTGGATGGTGGGGGAGGGTTTTGGCCTATATAGTCTAGGTTCTCTTCCAATAAAAATCTGTAGGACTCTGAGTCTGTAAAATAAAAAAAAAATGAGATATATAGTATATATATTCTTATTATATTTAATAGATATTTCTAAAAAGAAGAATATGGCACCTATATCTGTTATCTTGAATTCTCAGTATAAAGTTTTTTTAACTCTATTAAGTCTGTTTATATTTTTAATAATAATTATATTATTAACCCAAATACTAATAAATACTATGCTTTCATTATTATAATACTGAATATATATAATATATACAATTGTCTGCTTTACAATATATGAATCTATTATCAAAGAGATATTTATTGATTCTTTTATAGTGTGATAGTTAATCTTAATTAGAAATATAAATCAGAAGAATAAATATTCAATTATAGTATCTGAATCCAATTCCCAAATATAGCTTAGTTATATAAATAGCAGTTATATTTTGCAAACATGAAAAACTTAAGTAACTGCTAAGATTCTGCAGATATTGAAATCCTTACCATTGTTAAAATCTTTTGCAGATGTCAAAAAGATTCAATACTTGTGAAAAGTGACTTACAGAAAATATAGTTATAACTTAGTTATCTTATAGCTAGTAAACTTGTATAAATATCTCCAATATCTAGAGTGAATAAACCTTGAGTTGAAATAGTTCAAAAGTAAAAAGAAAGCAATAGAACTAGTAAGCCTATAAGCAGATATACTTCAAACTCATCTACTTCTATATTTCAAGAACTTGGTAAAATCAAAGAAGATCAAGTTTTCAAGATATAGAAATCTAATATATTTATATAGTTACATATCTACTATATTATAACTTAGTACCTATTAGTTAGTAATTTAAAATAAATCTCTCACTTTCAAGCTGAATAACAAATAATCACTACTACTAAATTAAGACAGATATCTAGACAAGATAGATATAAGACTATAAGTATTTTACAGATATATATAGATGAATTAATCATCACTTTCATTGATGATTTTAAGCAATATACTGCTATAAGAACTCTAACAGCTAGATAATAAGTAGTTCTCATACTCTTAAGTCTCTAAGACCTTATAAGAGTAGTATTTATAGCTGTAATCTATATGAAAAATAATGATAATACTATATTGACAGTACAGAAGGTCTAGCTCTGAGCCACCTACTATATAGATGAGATCAAACAAGCTCTAAAGGATAAGTTCAATATAATATATCAAGAAATGAGTGAGAATCTAAATATATTTTATATCAGAATCCAATATTAGTAGATTATACTAATACTATCTAAGACTAAGTAGTTTACTCAGAGATAGCTATGACTAGTACTCTCAATGAATTGAATCAAATCAAAGGTCTAATTCAATTTGAGATATAATTTGAATCCTATTTTTTAAAATATAATAACTCAATAACAACATATCCAAATTTAATGATCTTTAGCTTGTTAGATTTCCCTATATAAGAGGAATTTAATAAGCTAAATATCATTAAATTTGGATATATTTTCATTGAGTTATTATATTTCAAAAAATAAGGTTCAAATCAGCCCCTCAATTTGATTTAATTTCAATTAATTTGATTTATTTGAGAGTACTAGCTATAGCCATTCACTCATTACTAGTAGTTCTAGATCTAGTATAGAAGGTCACCTATGCTTAGTAATACTAAATAGATAGATATCTATAAGACCATACAATGGGAAGAGTTACTAGAGTTAGAATCAAAGTACTTAAGATAACTAGTATAATTCTCACCATAGTGATCAATTAAAATACACCTCAACTAAGTAGTAGAGAAATAGTAATTTCATAGAGGAGCTAGTTAAGTAGTTTGCTGAAATAACTGCTTACTTAGGAGAAGTAGTAAAGGAAATCAGAGAAAAAGATTATTATTTAGTTTAGAAGATTGCTATTACTTTAGATAAGATGAGAGATATCTACTATAGCTATAGAGAAAAAGACCACTATTCATATGAATGTATAAGTAAAACTAAGCACAAGGCTCAGCCAAGCAATACTACTTTAAATAGAGAACAGGCCAACATCATTATCTTTAGAATCTGATGAAGAAGAATAGGAGACCTACTCTATATAGATCACTAAGAAGAATGTTTATAAGGAACCCTATGAGAGACCATTAGGGAGACTTAAGAAAAACCCAGTAGAGAAATAGATAGAGACTACTACAGAAGGCCAAGTCAAAGAAATGAATCAAGATATAGAACTTGAGTAAAAAATTCAAGATATTATCTGAGAAACTACACCAGTTCTAGCTAGTGAAGGAGAAAAGAAAAAGAAGTTTTACAAAACCAAAACCTTTAAGTATAATATCTTCAAGAATCTCAGTCAATAAAAGGTCAATATAACCTTTGGTCAGCTGATAGAAATACTTATATTCAGACAATAAATGAGATATAGACTAGCTGAGATAACCAATAAGTAAGGTTGAAAGATAACTGAGACCAATAATGTTCAAAAAGACTCAGGAAAAGAAAGTGAAGACAATTACAAGACCTCTGCTTATGCAATCTGTCAGATAGAAGACAGAATCTTTGAGACCATTATTGATACTAGAGTAGAAAGATATCTCTTCAGTAAGAAAGTAGCAGACTGTCTCTCCTTCTTAGAGATCTCTAGAATATTTTTATGAATAGTATCAGTACTTAGTAGTTATAAATCATACTTAAGAAGTCTAAAGATACTCTGCAATTAGTTACTCTCAATAGTTGTAAATAGTTGGTCTATATGTACAATCCAGTAAATAAGTCAATTTAAAAATTCTGCTATAGAATATAGCTAAATATATCCACTATAGCTTGAATATCAATTTTATTTATTTCTATATTCTTTTTGATTTTGTCAGAGTATTTATTTTTTATATATTGATACATATTCAAAGTTAAACCAATAAGTATTTTGAAATTCTGGCTGTATAGTATAAGAGGTTAGTAGAAATAATATTATATGTATATTAAAAAAAAGTATTAGTTATATTATAAATATGTCTTCTTTTTTTAATTTTTATCTGTAATAATTACAAATAACATTATCTCCAATCTTAGTATAATGTTGCTAGATTTCAGAATGAGAATTATATAGAAGATATAGAACTATCAAGGATGTTTGACTTGAAGTATCATTAGTACTATAAACTATTAAAGACTTTTCTATTAATATATATTTGTATATTTGTGTATATGTATTTGCATGTATATATATATATTATATATATAGTGTAATAAACCAAAATATACTACCTGAATTATAACTTAGCCAGATGATGTGAACAATTAGCATACTTACTCAGCATGATATAACTTTCAGTATATCATAGTTACTCATGCCTGCCACACTTATAATTAGCCAGAACACCAGATCAGGGTTGCTTATCTGTATTCTGAGGATACACTTGTGTCCTGCAGACACACTTGTGTCCTGCAGACATACTCATGTCCTGTAGACACACTTATGTCCTGTAGATATACCTGTATACAGAGAACATACCCAAACATTACCAGAAGTAGTTAGCCATATAGCAACCAGATAGCAACTACAATATATAAATTACCCCAGAGATAAGAGTGAATAAACCTCAGTCTGAAAAGTTGAAGCAAACCAAAGAAGCCTCTAAAGATTGAGCATTGGTCCCTTTTCCCCACTCTGGTCTACTTTCTAATACAAAGCTGAAGATTTGCTGCCAAGTTTGAGGAAGAACTTCACTCTCTTTGGAACTATTGGTTCACTTGCCAGATAAGCCTGAAGATTTCCACCTAGAGAAAGCTGCCTTGCTCAAGCCAGTTTTTGATGCAACTTTATAGTAATCTGTTTACATAAATAAAGCCAGTCTTTGATGCAACTTTGCCAAGAGACCCTTTTCAAGAAGCCACTAGCACATTTCCCAGTTAAAGCTGCCAATTCAGAAAGAATCCACACCATCTGAGCTATTTCCCAGAAGCCTGCTGATCCAGAAGAATCTGCATCATCTGCTATTTTCAAGTTATCCACATTTCTAGAAGACCTGCACCACCTGAGTATTATTCCCAGAAAGCCTAAGTTATCTGTGACATCTGAGTTATTTATTTGTTCCCAGTAAGCCCAATATAGAAGAATCCATGCTATCTTCTATTCCCAAACTACTGATTTAGAAGAATCTACACCAAATCAAGAAGCCTGCCAAGATTATCTACCAGAAATCACATACTTTTGGAAATTGTCATGCTATAAGAGATCATTACACAGAGATCACCATTACCCAAAAAGGAAAACTACTAAATTGCCAGATTGTCATGTATAAGGAACTTGTTGTGCTACATACAAATTTCTACCAATTCCCAGTTGACTCAAGAATGAAATCTATTCACACACCAATCATCACTATACCCAGAGAACTGTCTCAATTAGGAAATTGACATATAAATTGCTTGTAGATATCCAGCTTTGACTATTATACCACTAAATATCAAGAACATTTTGTTACTTTTAAACAAAGTAACTGGGGGCTCAAGCCAAACTACATCAACCTCTAATCTTGTAATTTGTCTCTATTGAGCCAGGCACATTACATTTGGGGGCTCAACTGGGAAGATTTTAAAATTGATGTGACTTTTACAGCTCACAAGAACCTATAGTTAAACTGGATACATTTGATATAATACCAATTTCTACCACTATAGGAGAACCAGTTATCACCAGCATCTGGATAGGAAGAGAAGTAATCACATCAAGACTTGCTAACTACCCAGCATCAGAAGGATCCCAACCAGAACTAGAAGCCAGTACAGTCTGAAATTCCCAACCAGATCAACCAGACAATACAGGTGGCCCTGCTGGAGATTTTGAAGAACTTATATAAGAACTAGAAGATCTTGTTATACAAGCTCAAGATCTTACAGCCAGACACCCCATACTAGTCCCATCAATCTCACTAATAGAACCTTTAACACAAGCCCTTGCAGAGTTGAAAGTAGCTCCTATAAGAATACTTAGGCTCATTCTACTTCATCCAAGGTTCAGAACACCATCCTCAGGATATTCAAGCACTCTCATCTTCAGTAACTGCTCAGAAAGTAAATCAGAATCAGAATCTAGACCAGAACCAGTATCAGAAGAAAGTGACAATGAAATGACCACCTCATTGCCAACCTTTGCAGGATACTCAGAGGAAGACCTCAGAGAATTCCTTGATGGAATTGAAGGAATCACAGCTCTAAGAAATCTCTCAGATAAAAGAAAAATCACCATCTATAAGACTCAGCTCAGAGAACCAGTCAGAGGAATTTTTCACTGAATAGCAAATGACCCAAATTCAGAACTAGCAGGACAGATACAAGCAGCAATGTCTTATGAGCTAGAATATGTGACCATGATCCACTAACTCATTGAAAAGTATACAGGAAATAAAACCTGCCACAAGGCTCAAGAATCCATCATGAGGATGAAGATGAATCTTGGAGAATTGCCAAGAACCTTCTTTACAAGAATCCAGAAGAGAATGTATACTGCTGGGTTCAATGCTACCAACCAGGACATCATAGGTCCAATGACCTTCATAAATGGAATTTCCCCAAACATTGCCCAGTATGTCCACACCCTAGGTATAAAAAGGTCTGAAGAGCAAGTAGATACAGCTGGGATGGGGTCTTTGATGCAGATGGGGAAATGGTGCATGACATACAACAGGTCTTGGGGGTACTGAAGGAGAGATGGAGGGGCCTGTAGAGTGAGGAGGAAGGGGGTGCAGATGACAAGACAATTGGAGAAACACTGGAGGAGTGGAAATCACCACAAGTAGAGGGTCTAGGTGACTTAATTGAATCAGTCCAAGAGGAGGAGATCCAGAGATTTCTTGTAGCAACTAAGCTTGGGACAGCACCAGGAGAGGATGGGTTATCTTGAGACTTCTGGAAAAAGATAGTGAAGGTCCCTAGAGTGTTAAGAGAGATGGCTGCCCTCTGTGACCATGTGCTTCTGAATGACAAGTGGGTTAGAGAGTAGGACTTAGGGCTGGTGGTCTTATTGTACAAAGGGAGGAGGGAGGACTGAAAGAACTGGAGACTAATCATGCTTTTTGATATAGACAGGAAGATAGTGACTAAGGTAATTGTTGCAAGGTTACAGAAGGTTGCTCAATAGGTGCTAGGTGAGGAGCAGTAGGGCTTTGTTAGAGGTAGACTTATCAGAGATGAGATAGCCTGGGTGCATGGTGTCATTGTAGAGACAAGAGCATGTAGACTGGATAGAAGACTGGTCTTTTTGGACCAGGAGAAGGCCTATGACTATGTTTGGCAGGTGTGGCTGAGCCAGGTGCTAGATAGAATTGGTATTTCCCCAAGATTTCAAGTTTCTATATTGAATCTGTTGGAGGGCAGTAGGGCTGCACTGATGTATAATGGTCACCAGGGTCTGGTATTTCCTTTGGGAAGAGGAGTTCCTCAGGGAGACCTACTGTCCTCTATTTTTTATACTCTTTCATTAGAACCTTTGATGGATAGGATTTGTCAGAAGGTGGCAGAACTCTCTATGTATGGTGTAGTGTAGAAGGTGGGGGCTTTTGCCAATGATATGGTAGTTAGACTTGGCTCAGTAGCAGATATTGAGGTACTTAAGAAAACAGTGGAATGGTGTGAGGTACACTCTGGGGTGAAACTCAACTGGTATAAGTGTGAGATGATAGTATTGGGGAATGGACTAGTGGGAGGGGATGTCATTGGAACAATTGTCCCTACAGGAGAGGTGGTGCAGTATCTGGGCATCTTCCTTTCTATATATAGATCTGTCCTGCCATAAGTGTGGTGGGAGAGGAGGGTGACCATTTGGGGGGAGGCTCTTAGAGGTTGGAGAGGTCACCACATCTCTCTGGTAGAGTGGGTGTCAATTCTGAATGTCTACTGGTTTCCAAAGCTGTGGTATGTGGCATATCACCTAGACTTCTCAGCCTGGGTAGTAAAGAGGCTGACAAAACTGGCTAGAGATTGGATGTGGGCAGAGAGGAGGTCCCAGATTGGTTGGGATATTCTTGCAACACTAGTGATTAGGAGAGAACTGGGCCTTGTGAATTTCCCTAAGCAGCTGTATTGCCTGCAAGCTTGGTGGTTGAAAAGGGCTGTTGAACTGCAGGGAGGGAGTTGGGTGCTGCTGATGCAGAAGGTGTGGGAGATGAGATTCTCTTCTCAGGAGTCCTTGGGAGATTTACTCTCTCTGGTGGGTCAGAATGGAAGCCAACAGTTACAGTATAAGGGCTTCTAGTGGGGGGTGGTAGATAGAGTACACTAAATAGGTCTATGCTGGCAGGGCAATAAGGGGGAGGTGCTGTAAGTCCAGCTATGTGACAATGAGACAGACTGCTTCTGGGGGGTGTTCTGCTTGCTGAGTTTGATATTGGTGATGGAGTGGGACTGGACAGGAGTCTGGTCATAAAGTGCTGAGGTATAGAGGTGGCTTCCTCCCAAGTTCTAGGTGGTATTGTAGCAGATGCTATGGAGGAATATCATGTTGAATTTCCATGCTGGGCATCTGGTAGATGGTGGCCAATTAGATTGTGAGGAGTGTTATAATGTAGGACAAGTTGGGGGATTTGTGCAAATACCAGAACATTGGCTGGGAGAGTGTGAGGTTCTGGGGGACTTTGAATAGCAGTAGGGGACTG
>RBNI01005064.1:0-13062 GCA_003990745.1 Jimgerdemannia flammicorona | reverse complement strand
TTTTTTATAGTCACTTGAACTCCCTTTATTACCTGAATCTATAATACTATTAATATAGCCTAAGCCCTCAACCTATCCCACAGGGCCCCCCCCCATCCCTAGTTCCTACAAATGATACCCCATCCACCTTCACTGCAACCCTATCACCACTCTTCACTACAATCCTCCTTACTAGTCCCTTACATTTCCCCCTCTTGAGGCCCCACCCAATCTACCATGCCTTGAAGAGCTCTAGCATCAGCTCCTCTCACCTCACTATCCTCAGTCTCACTGGCCTCTAGGGGCCCTTCTCAAATGTGCTCTACCAGTATTCTGTGAGCCCGACCCAAAATGTAACAGCCCAGCCAACCATCAGTCACTCATTCCCCACCCCCCCCACCAGCCTTGACTGCAGAGCCACCCACCACCCACCCACCTCAGGGTTCAGCGCAGACACTCCCAGCCTCACCCCAACAACCTTCCAAAAATTCTCCATACTCTCGCACTCCCCCAGCCAATGTTCAGGAGTCTGTACCACTCCTCCCTCCTGCTCTACATTATGATACTCCTCACAGTCAAAGACCCTACCATCCACCAGATGTCCAGACCTAAAGTTTAGTATCACATTCTGATGCAACAGCCTCCACCATGCTACCCAGAGTTTTGGCGGGAGCTACCTCAACACAACCTTGAATCAAGACCATATACCTGCCCAGTCCCACCTCTCCCCGATCCCAGCCCCTTGCCAGGCCTCTGGCCAAAGGTCCTGCCCTAGACTCCTAAGGCACTCCATACTCTCCTCTAAACAGAAGTCCTTAACCAGATTCCCTCCCAATAAGAGCCTGTCTTACCTCCACATCTCCAGACCCCCGTCCTTATCCCCTTTAGTACCTTGCCAGCAGATCCCAATACAGTGGGCCCCATCTACCACTCCCCACCAGAATCCTTTGTATTGCATCCTCTGGCTGTCATCCAAGGCCACCAAGGACAGTAAATCACCTGAGCCACCCCTTGGTGACACCCTCATCTCTCATAAATGCTATATAAGGGGCACCCATTCTCCTCCTCTCAACTCACTAGCCCTCTTCATCCACCATGCCCTCAAGCAGAGTAGCCTCTTGGGAAAGTCCACCAGGCCAAGGCCTCCATGATCCACAGGAAGTGCTAATACCTCCCAACCAATCTGACTCTAGCATTCAGCCCAGAGCCAAGAGTGGGCCATCTTGAGAAGCTTTTTGACCACCCACTTAGGGAAATCCAAATGGTAGCCCAGATACCAAAGCTTTGGCATCTAATATACATTCAGAACAGTTACCCTTCCTGCCAGTGACACCTGTCTACCACCCCAACTCATCAGTACTTTCCCCCATTCTACCAGCTTGTACTCCCACTACTCCTTAGGAAGTAAAGAGCCATACACTGAGAAATAGATACCCAAGTACCGTACCACTCCTCCCACCAGGACAATTGTTCCAATGATGTCCCCCTCTATGACTCCTTCCCCAAGGACCATTGTCTCACACTTGTGCCAGTTGAGTTTCACTCCAGAGCATCTCTCATATTACTCAACTATCTCCTTGAGTATAGCCATATCTGCAAAGGCCCCAACCTTCCAATTGACCTCCAAGATATTCAGTCCACCAACTCTGCACTGGATCCAATCCAACAATGGCTCCAGGGTGAAGGCATAAAGAATAGGTGACAGCAGATCCCCCTAAGGCACTCCCCTCCCCAAGGAGAAAGAAGCCCCCCTGTGACCATTCACCAGAATCGCAGCCCTACTCCCTTTCAGCAATCCAATAAGTGACCAACACATGCCCACTGATACCCCAATGTGCTCCAGTACCTTCTCTAACCATACTCTCTGCACTCTATCATAGGCCTTCTCCTGGTCCAGAAATACCAAACGGCCATCCACCCCTACAGCTCTAGTACCTTCAATGATGCTGTGAACCCATGCCGTGCCATCTTGGATCAGTCGGCCTCTAACAAAGCCTCACTACTCCTTCCCTATCACCTGTTGTACCACACCCTGTAACCTCACCACCAGGATTTTGGTGACCAACTTGTAGTCCATATCCAGCAGCATAATTAGCCTCCAATTTTTCCAGTCCTCCTTATGCCCTTTGTCCTTGTACAGCAGGGAAACCAGCCCCAACTGCTGCCCTCCAATCCACTCCCTGGTACTGATGACCACATCACACATCAGCGACATCTCCTCCAGAGCCTCCTCTATGGATGCCATACATTTCCAAAAGTCCCAAGACAAACCATCCTCCCCAGGCACTATTCCTAGGGTTGTTGATGCCAGAACTCAAAGGATCTCCTTACCCAAAACCAGTTGGCCAAGATCCCCCAACCCTGCTGCCAGATTCAGGTGCCAATTTTCCAGATGCTGATCAATGTCCTGCACCACCTCCCCTCTCTCCTCTTCACTCCAGAGATTACTCCAGCAGGTACTCAGCTGGCCAAGGATCCCCTGCATGCCTAATACCATTTCTTCCTCATCATTAAGGACTCCTTCCCACCAGTGTCTTGCTCCCCTAGCATGAAGGAGATGGGACAAAAGCCTTGTAGGTCATTCTCCTTCTTCCAATCCTTGCCATCTTAACCTGGCCACCATAGTCTGAGTCTGTACTGCTTCCTCCTTCCTTAACAAATCCTGTAGTTCCACTACTTCCAACTTAGCCTGCTTAGCCTTCCAGTCCAATATCTCCTCCTCCTCCAATATCCCAGCCCAATTCAGAAGTAGTCTTTCTAGTCTCCTAGATGCCCATCAGACTCATCTCCTCCGCTGAGCACCTCGCTCCTTCCCCACTTCCCCCCAGTACCTCTGAGCTTCAGATTTCAGTCTATACCACCTATCGCCAATCCTCATCCCAGCTCGCCTCCAATTATTAACCTTGGATCATACCTCTGCCACCCACTCATTCCACAGATCCCTCTCATCCAACAGTGAAGAGTTCAGATGCCAATGTCCTGGCCCCTCTCCACTCCCTCCAAACCTCCCACCTCCCCGAATACCCCAGTGATCTGACCAAGGGCACCACTCGACCTCCATTGTCTCCCAAACTGTATGTCCCTAACACTCAGCAGTCAGAACCCAATCAATCCTAG
The DNA here is from genome assembly GCA_003990745.1 of Jimgerdemannia flammicorona. Lineage (NCBI taxonomy): Eukaryota > Fungi > Mucoromycota > Endogonomycetes > Endogonales > Endogonaceae > Jimgerdemannia > Jimgerdemannia flammicorona. The sequence goes on along the minus strand of RBNI01005064.1, from coordinate 9,966 downwards.
TACTCAGCCCTTCCACCCAGTGGGTATATAGATGTCGATCCCTATCCTGAAGTTGCATGGTATCCACCAGTGAGCTGAGCCGTTCCACCTCTTCCCAGTCCTCCAGTCCCCCACTCCTTCCTGCTATACCTCATCCCCCATCAGTTCTGTCTAGTCTACTCTCCCATATCATATTAAAATCACCCTCCAGACAATCCACCCCAGCCTCAACCAAGAGCCCAGAATCCCACAGATCTCCAATCTATGCCACTTGGGTCCCCCTCTCAGCTGGGCAGTAACAAGATCTCACCACAATTGAGTTCCATCCAGACCTCTGCCATGTCCCCCACACCAATCTACTACCCCAATGTCCAGTGTCTGCAATGTCCCCTTTCTCCTTCCTAACCAGGATTCCCACTTTACTCTACCAAACTGCCTCCCCACCCCACTCTCTTGTCCATTCCAGTCCATCTTCCTCTCCCCCACACCATACATCTTGAAGTAAGAAGATATCCACCTCCAGTTTCTTCAGCCATCCAAAAATCATATGTCATCTCCCAGTCCCCCTAAGCCCATTGACATTCAAAGAAAAAATGTTGGTTGTACTATTCATAGCGAAATATTTGATAATGTTAAAATCTCCACATCTATAATTCCATGCTCACTTTCTCTCCAGCCAGATCCAGGTTCTGTTCTGCTGCAATCTCATCTTTCACATTTTGCTGTTCATCCAGAGCTGCCAACAATTCCACACAGTCCTCACCATCCACCATCTCCATTAATACCTGATGCTCCTTGTACACTACCTGCCACTTTTCCAGTCCCTTCCATGGCCCCCACAGATAAGCTGCCCTTTCATTAGCGATACCCAAGAGCATTGCCTCCCTTGCCTCTGTGACCTCATACTCCTCCGCCTCCAGAAGAGCTGCCATCATCTCATCTCTCAACTTCCTCACGACCTCCTCCCCTCACAGCACTCACCCCCAGAATTCCTCACTGATTACCTGGAAGTTGATCTCGCCCAGTTCCTCAGCTGCCACATTTTGCAGTGCCCTCACAAGCCACTTCTCCCCTCCAACTACCTCTGCTGCCTGTGCCAAATCTGCCTCCCCTTCCTTCCTCTCCTCAGTTTACACAGACTCATCTCAACTATCCTCAGACATATCCTCCAGCTCCCCCTCTCCCACCTCGGGAATACCATACTGGATCAGATTATCTTCTGCCATCGCCATGTCCACTACAGCCTCCTCCGGCCCCTGTCCCCCACTCTCCTTCATCTTCCCCCCTTGCTGCACCACCTCTGCCCAGATGCTAGTGCTTGCTCCCATGCCCCCCTCTATAGCCCTAGCCCTTTGACCCCTATCCAAACTGGCCAACAAATCCTTCTGCAGCTGTCTCCCCTTCATCTTCTCCCAAAGTACCTTGTCCATTTGCACCTTCTTGCCCTCGATCACCTCCACTACCGTCCTAGCCTTGTAAGTCCTCCAAGTGCTTTGCCTTCTCTCTATGGCCCCAGCTAGGTCCTCAAGTGCCTCCAGCAGGTCCTCCTCCTCTTCCTCTGACCCCTTTACCCTCAAAACCTTGCACTCCACCAGGCCCCACTTGGCTAGTCCCTAGCCTTCCCTGTATTCTCCATCCCAAACAGCCTCAACTGGATGTCCACATTGCCTGTCCTGAGCTCAGTCCCCTCCCATACCCTGAACCCAATGTCGACCACCTCACCATACTCCTTCACCACATCCATGACCAGCCTTCTTGCCTCCTCCTTCTTCACTGTTGGTAAGTCTGCAATCATCAGATGAACCACTTGGGGATCCCAATGCATATACCTTGCCATTGGCACTGAAATCCCTCCAACCATCACACCCTTCTCCACTGCCTCCAGTAGCAAACCCTCCTCTTCAAACCCCACCTTGACTGCCTCCAGCTTCTTCAAAAACTTAACTGAGGCTACACCTTTCACCTCACTAGCCAGTAGCCCCAGAACCATCTTTGCCATCACTGCCAAGCCATGGAAGCACAGCGTGACAGTGAATTCTGATCACAATTTTTTGAGTAATGGGGCCACCACTAGGCCTGTCACACCATCAGCCAGGTCCCCAGGTCTTGTGCCGCTCCCCTGTCCAGGTCCCCCATCAGCCATCATATCTGAATTTTTTTCCAGATTGCCCATCACACCACTATCAACAGTCACCACCTCAGCCACTACACCTTCAGCCCCACTATACTGTCCCTCCAGTGGAGAGGCCTCCTTGCCACTTGAGATAGCAGTCATCTTCCCCAGCTCCAGCCAGCCATCCAGTCCAGTTACCTGCTTCCCCATCCTGACCTTATCCGTGAAGGTCATCCTCCCTCCCCCATGTGGCCTTGTACCTCCTCTGCCACCACCTCCGGCACCATGTTCCCTCATCAAAGCACTTGGCATGCCAAGACCAGCACCTCGACCCCCCCCCACATGTTGCCAGTCAAAGGCACTGGGGCCCCCCTGCCCAGTACGCTCACTAGAATTCGAGTCACTCACCATCTTGATAGCACCAATACTTGAAGATGTTGTTGAAAGTGTTGTCTGAGTCTTGTGTCACCCGAATAGTACTGGTGAAAGATGTAGCTATATATAGTTGATATATTTCCATGCAGTTTTGCTGAAGATAATCATATCATCAATATAGATAAAGAGTTATTTTCTAATCTCATTGCTGAAGACTCTGTTCATAATTTACTGAAAACTTGCTGGAACATTGTACATTCCAAATGGTATTCACAGATAGACATAGGTAGTGTCAGGTATGATGAAGGCTAATTTTTCACTAGCATCTTGAGTGAGACCAATATGATGGAAGCCTGAGAACAGATCTAAGGTAGTATAGTATTTGGCTTCACTTCCAAGAGTGGTAAGGATTTCTTAAATATTTGGCAAGGGCTGTCTATTCTTCTTGGTAATTGCATTGAGCTTCCTGTAATCAATACAGAGTCTTGGGGCAAACTCTCTAGACTTGCTTCCTTTCTTTAGAGTGAGGATAATGAGTGAAGCTCAGGGACTGATAGCTTGCTTAATGATACTAACTTCTTCCATTTCCTTGAGTTCTGTTTGCAGCTATTCTCTATAGATAGGTGGTATAGGTCTGGCTTTTTGGTAGATGGGCTTGGTATCACCAGTGTCAACTTCATGATAGTACTTGAGTTCTTAATTGTGAATGTCTCTGAAGTCTATAGTAAGTACTTCTTTATTTTGATACAAGATCTTGAGAAGTTGTTTATCTAGGGAAAAGTTTTCTCCAATGATATATATATACTTATTCTGGTCCTTGTCTTTCTTGTGCTCAAGTTCAGTAATCTTGATAATAGTATAAGCTCCTCTTCTAGTAAATTCAAAGCCTTGTTCTCCTCTCTTAGTCTTGATGAGTTTAATGGCTTTGGTGATCTTTGGCTTCTTGACTTTATAAATCAGCATCTGGTCAATCCTGTCATGCTTCTTGACTTCAAATAGGATGGTGGGGTTGTGATTTCTGACTATGAGGAAGATCTTACCAGTATAATCAGAGTTAATTACTCTTCCTTCAGCTGAGATTTTGCTCCTGGCCAGGCTGCTTCTAGTCTTGATAATTCCAGCATAGTTCTCTGGCAACTTGACTCCAATTTCAGTGCCAAGTAGAGTGGTGGTCTGTGGTTCGAGAATAGTATCTTGAATGTTGACAAGGTCTTATATTCTGAGATCTTGGCTTTAGGGTGAAACTTCTTGACCTTGAGAGTTATGTCTGGTTCTTATTCCTCCTCATCATCACTATCAGCTTAGAGCTCAGGGAGCTGATTATCTTCTTCAGCTTTTCTTTTTACTTTAGCAGCTTCTTGCTCATGCTTTTGTTGATGGATTTTCCTAACTTCACTGATATAGAACCAGCAGTCATTCAGGTGTTTGGAGCAGTACATTCTAGTACCATGGGGGCATCTTCCTTGAGAGGTATAGCCATTAATAATCTTATTATACTACTGCTTATCTGTGAGCTTGGGGTGTCTTGCTCTTGTTCTTATATACTGAGTACATGAAGACTTCAGAGTCCTCTTCATCTCCTTTCTCTATGTCTGGTAGAACTCTCTTGTGAATATTGATAGAGACTTGTATCTTTCTTCCTCTATAGTTGATCTGTATCTTCTGGATATTGAGGTCAATGACAGTCTTGGCCATATAAAGCTATTGATTACCAATGAGAATATCATAGTTAGTGGTACTTGTAATAATCACATCTACTTAAATGGTAGCTCCTCCTATCTTGATAGAGACTTCTCAGATCTTGCCTAGAGGGGTAGCTTGTATACTATCTGCTGTGACATAGACCATTTTAGTAGACACTTCAATGTCCCAGCCTAGATAGTCAATTGTCTTCTTGCTTATAAGGTACTCTTCAGCATTGGTATCAATGATAGCATCAAAGATACAATCTTCAATCTGATATAGAGTATAGGCTGATGTCTTGCACTGATCTCCAGATTTTCATCTGAGTCTTTTTGATCATCTTCTTGTGCATTGTGAGCTTCTATGATCTTGTACTCTTAGTTCTTAATAGTAGTTGCAAGTCCTACTCTCAACTGCTGTCTGAAGGCAGGAACTTTGACTAGTTATCCAAAAGTAGTATTGACCTTCTATTCCTTGAGATCCTTGTAGATATCATACTAGTGAATCTTGGTCTTGTACAGCTTCTGTTCTTTCTTGCTTTCACTTTCTCCTGAGACTAGAGTAGTGTCTTCAATAATTTGGCAGGCAGCTTCATCTAACTCCATGTCTTAATTAATCTCCTCGAGTTGGGTCTTGCTTTAAATAGTAATAGCTGGGGTCTTCTTTGGTCTTCCAACTGTCTTGCTGTTGATCTTCTTATTATAGAGCTTGGACTGGGTTCTAGTATCTTCAGTAATATGGTAGAATTTAGACTCTTCATAGTATTCTTCATCATCAGTACCACCAATCTCCTTAATGACTACTGCATTGGTTTGTTCTCTAGTTTTGGTAGCATTGCTTTATATCTTGTTTCAGTCATGCAACTCTTTATATAGTGGCCTTCTTCTCCACATCTAAAGTATATGATATTGTGTTCTTCTATAGCAACTGCAAATCTCTGTACTGGTCTCTTATTGGTGCTTTAGACTTCTCTAACAACATTACTAAGGTATGCAGTCATCTCAATAAACTGCTTGGCAAGTTTCTCTACTGGATCAGCTTTGGCTACCTTGTGAGTAGGTAGAGATAGTTGTCTGCTTATAACTATAGTAGGTATAATACTAGTTGGCTTTTGTGGCTCTATCTTGATATCAGTTATTTTCTCTATTGAGTATTTGGTAGAGTGTCTAGCAGTTCAATATCTCTGTGCAAAGACCACTTTCTGATCAAGAGTTAGAGCAGCTGGGGTAAACTGAATTGCTAGGGCAATTTTAGGGTAAACTCCTTTGAGAAAGATTAAATCAGCTATTTGTTCCTTGAGAGTATCATTATAGCTAGTTAAGACAATCTGGTGGCAGATTCAGTTGTAGAATGAGTTGGGATCTTTACTGAGTCCCTGGCAGATAGTATTGAGTTTATCCTTAAGAGCTTGCTTGATCTCTTCATTATAGTATGTAGTTCTGAGGAAGATCTTCATATTGGAAATTTTGGCTGCACTAGTATCAGCAATAGTGGCTATATTGAACTTGTCTCTGGCAGGTCTTCTGAGGCTAATAGGTAGGTGCATCTATGGTAAGAGCTCATACAGTAGCAAATTGTTCAAAGTCTTCAATAAAGATCAGGATTGACTCTTCAGTAGTATATCCATAGAATGTGAGGGGATATATTTCTATCTTGTCTTAAATTCTTACAGGTAACTCTTGTAGTCAGGTAGTTATTATGGTAGTTATTCATTTTTCAGCTTGAAAGTGAGGGATTCATCTTGAATTACCAGTCAATGGGTACTAAGTTGTCACATAGTAGTCACTGAGTTCTTCAAATACATATATCAGATTCTCTCTTAGACTAACCACAAGTTTGTTATAAGCAAGTTCTTATTAGAATACCTTCCCAAGATCTTAGAGTCCTCAAACTTCTTATCTTTAAACTATTTTGTTATCTCTTAGATTGCTTGTATGGAATTGAGGATAAGTGAACTGAAACTAAGGGGATTATATTTCAAAGGAAATAAGAGAGATGTTTATATAAAATATAATTCAATAATTGCTAAGTTATAAAGCTAAATATAAATTCTAATAACTAAATAAAATACTGAAATATAGAAAACTATAATTGTAAGTACAAATTCAAGTATCTGTACAAATGGTTGCACAAGTTTAGGATGCTAGTAGATTTTGGTAGTATAGGAAAAGAGTGCCTGAAGATTTAGGTATTACAGAAAAAAAATACTGATAGAATTCAGTTATACAGAAAAAGAATACTAGAAGATTTCAGTATTACTAAGAACTTAGAGCAGAATGCTCAGAACCATGGGGACTTCATCTCCATCACTACTGAAGGAAATGAGATCTATAAATATTTCATCTGTTTCATATGTTTTGCATATGTCACATGGGATTATATCATTGCTAGTGACATTATCACATTTGGCAGGAGCTCTCCAATCTATAACATTCTCTTCTACAAAATAAGGAACAAATGTGGAGTCTTGGAGAGGTCTACCCTAGATACTGGGGCCTTAGAATACTGAGATTAATCCTTATATGAATTGATCCAGATTATCCTGGAGGATGAAATATCAAAACTCTTCTACTTTATTACTATTGAGAGTGATGGTGGACTGGGCTTCTGTGACCACTATTGCCTCTAGTATATTGGTATAGCAGGCTGATAGTTTCTTAAAGTCTGAGATTTTAGTATACTTCAAGTTGAGGATTGACTACAGTATATGCCTGAAGACCTGATGAATCTTCTTAGCTATCCTTATTTTATATATATATATCTATAGAGATAGTATTTTGAATCTCTTGGAGACTGGTCTGAGGAAATTCCTAGTAGAGGAGGTTTTCTATTTTGTATTCCTACCATATCTAGAGACATTCAGTAGTAATAGTGATCATTGTTTCCATTTCATAGTAGTAGAGAATATAATAATAAGGGTCATCAGTACTTAGGTTGAGGCTAGGAGTCCTTCTTGTATAAGTTCTCATGGCTCTTCTAATGTCTTGGAATATTCTTTTCTAGACTGAGGGGTCTTAGTAGTTTCTAGTCCTTGAGGTTTGGTGAGCAGCAGGTATTTTGTTTGTAGTAAGTCTTTTGAACTACAGTCTGACTAATCTATAAACCTCAATAAACTTTAATAAATTTTGGTAAACTTTAAAAATATAGATCAAATTAAAAAAAATCAAAATTAAAAAACTGACTCTATTATATGATTTTTTGATTGATTTACTATAATGTAATAGAGCTAGAATTTTTATTTAATTTTTTTTTATATTTCTATATAATTTTAAAAAAAAAACAAATTTATTATATTGGGTCAAAATTTGGCACCAGTCACATACCTCTTAAAAAGGAAACCTCTATATAAATTTTATAATACTATATAAATTTTATAATACTATATAAATTTTATAATACTATATAAATTTTATAATACTATATAAATTTTATAATACTATATAAATTTTATAATACTATATAAATTTTATAATACTATATAAATTTTATAATACTATATAAATTTTATAATACTATATAAATTTTATAATACTATATAAATTTTATAATACTATATAAATTTTATGAACCAGATAAGATGAGATAGACAAGACAGACAAAATAGATATATAAGATAGACAAAATAAATAAGACAAAATATAAGATAAATAAGATAGACAAGACAGATAAAGTAGATAAATAAAATAAATAAGAGATATATAAGATATAAAATAATTGAAAATTTATTTATATTTCTATATTAGGAATACGATGGTGAGAATGATATTTTTTTACAGCATATTCTACTGCTTTTCCAGTTAATCCTTGATGATATATATCTATATATCTAAAAGATTTTCTAGCATATTTATGAATAGTTGCTAATTTAATACTATCTAAAGCTTGGGGTACAGTTTCATTTAAACTATTCTAAGTATAATTACAATGTTCTCTTGTAAATAATTTTGCAGCTCTCCAATACATCTCAATATAATTAAGTTCACAATAAAATTTTGAATAAAAAATAATTTTATGTCCAGCTTTAGTAATAATTTCCTCAAGTATACATTTTTGATTATGAAAGTCAGGTTGTAATTCTAAAATTCTTTGTGCATAATAATTATTTTTTAAATGTTTTTCTTCATTTTTAATACATTGTTAATAAGTTTTTAATAAATTATCTTTCCATAATCCTCTTTCTTGTAAAATTATTTTTATTCCTTTTGATTGACCTCTTTTTTCTTCTTTAAAATAATTATCTTCAAAATTCATAAATTGTATTTGACTATTTTCTAAAATTATATTCTTAATTTTTTTTATTTTCCTCCCCAATTTAAATTCATTTTATTAACATTTAAAGTATCTTCTACAAATGCTTGATGTCTTGTTGAATTATCGAAGGCAAAAACTGCAATACAACTAGGATGTGTAATTTCAAAAATAGGAATTGCTTTATTTTTTACTTGTTTGACAATATTTTCAGCAGTCTACCAACTATCTCCATTAACTCCTGGTCTAATAGTTTCTCTAGTTATATTAGGTATATTAGAAAATAATAATTGTTGTTCTTTATTTAAATGTAAAGGTCCAATTGTTTCAGTTAAAAATTTACTTATCATTAATATATGTCCTTTTTCTTTTTTTCTTAAAGGCATTTCATCTTGAGGATACCAAATTAATTTTTTACTATCATTTGAATAAAAAATTGATTCATTATGAGTAATAAAAACATAATGTTTTTTATTAATTTCAAGCTCAGGATAAAATAATTTTTCAATATCATTTTCATCAGATATTATTAAAAAATTTTCATAAATACTCATTTGATTTAAAAATATTGTTCTATCTTTTAAAACATCTTCTCTTTCATGTCCATCATAATAAATTCCTTTTTTAACTTCACTTAAAATCCATCCTAATTTTTCTAACCAATTTTGAGCTATATGTTTATGAATAGTTTTTGAAATTCCACATGAAGGTAAAATATTTTCATTAATATATTTTTGAAGTAATAATGGTGTAATATCAAATTTGTGTTCTCTAAGATATAAAACTTTAAGATAAATATCTTTATGAGTTAATAAACTTTTAATTTTTATATATTTATCTTATTTTGATAAAGAAAGTTATTGAGTTTTAAACTATTCTTTTGACCAACTTATAATACAATGTGTACTCCAAGCTTTCCATCCTAAACTAATAGTAATAGTTATATTTGCTTTAGTAATATTATAACCAATTTGTCTTAATCTTAAATATTTAACAAGTGCTATTAATTTTATTTTTAATTGATTATTAATATTTAGCTCTGTTAATTTTTCTTTAATGTTTTTAATCTCAACTTGATAATTAATATCTTCATCAGATAAATATTCAATATCAATTTTATTTTCTCTTTTATTTTCAATTTCAATTTCAATTTCATTTTTATTTTCAATATTTTACTATTTATATATTTAAAAAAATCTGTAATTTTAGCAGAACCTTTAGCTGCTTCTCTATTTTGTTTTTTATATCTTTGTAAAGTATGTTCTGAATTATCTCTATATGTTGTAATTGATAAATCTGTAATTTTTTGACCTTTATTAAGAATATTTAATAAATTTTTCCATTGTTGTTAATTAAAAGTTAAATCTTCTTCTTCTTTTTCTATTTCCTCTTTACTATCAGTTTCTGTTTCAATATAATGAGGTTCTTCTCTAATATTTTTTATATTTTGAGATATATTATCTTTAATATAAATTGAAGCAGAATATATATTTACTTTTTGAATAGTATGAGTTATTTTTAATTGTGCTGCTCTGTTTTTTAGTAGCATTTTTTTTTTTTTTTTTTTT
>RBNI01005063.1:0-13066 GCA_003990745.1 Jimgerdemannia flammicorona | reverse complement strand
AAAAAAAGAGACTGGCTGGCAACTCTCAAGTAGGATCAGGTGGAGTACAAGGTCTTGTGGGTGAAAGGGATGCAAGAAGAGGAGGAGGATTTGCTGAAGGCTCTTGAGGATCTGGCAGGAGCAGTTGAGAGAAGGAGATTAGCTTGGAAGGAGTACAAAGCCAAGATAGTGATGGAAGTAGTGGATGGCAAGAGGATCAGGATGGACTAGATGATCTGGGAGAAGATGCAGGGAAGGCAAATCCAGAAGGAGCTACTAGAGAAGTTGAGAGGCAGTGGGGCTGGTAGTGGTATAGGAAAAGGTAGTACAGGACTGTAGGAGAGTACCTGGGCTGGGGAGCACAGGATGGCCCAAGGTGGGTCTCATGGGGGACTAAGTAAGGAGAGATAGGGGGGTATGGAGGCAGATGTAGAAATGAGCAAGAGAGGACAACCTCAGTATAGTATGCCAGGTTGGGCTGGGAGTGAGAAGGAATTGCTAGATGTGCCTGAGGAGGAGTGAGATGAATCAGTGAGGAGGAGTGCTCTGGTGGACCCAGTGATAGAGGTTGAGAGGGTCACCCAGAGTGTTGCTGAGGCAGTGGATAAGGAGAAGTGGCTGTGGAAGATGCTAGAGGGGGTGGCAGCAAAGTAGTTGGGGGGAGAGAACTTCTGGATTATGGAAGATAGACATTGGGAGGAGATTCTTCATGAGGAGGTCCTGAGGAAGGTTAGGAATGAGATTCTAACAGTACTCTTGGAATCAGTTGAGTATCAAGTAGATGATCAGCAGGAGGAAAAACTTTGAGAGATTGTAAATGACTAAGTGGCATACTTGTAGAATTCAAGAAAGGGCTTGAAGAAGTGGAGAGCAGTCTGTGCAGATTATCAGGCTGAGATGGAGGTGGTGGATAGGGCAGAATATCAGGAGATCTTGGAGACATTAGATGCTCAGGCTGTAGTGGAAGGTGATCTAAAAGCAGAGTAGTGATTGGATCTGGCTGGAGATGAGATGAGCATGGAATACTAGACTGAGTTCCCAAATTCAAACATTATTCAATATGAACAGTATAACTAGAATATTCTCTTTGAATGTAAATAGGTTGAGGGGGGCAGCTCAGTGAAGGTTTATATTTGGTTGGCTTAAGAGATTGGATGTGGATCTCTTCTTACTGCAGAATGTGTGCTACGAGGTAGATGTAGACTTACAGGATTGGACTAGAGAGTGGGGGGGGGTAGCAGTATGGTTTGGGTGGGTGGGTATCCTAGTTTGAAAGGGGATGGGGGACATTGGTGACATTGGACATTAGGGGAGTCAGTTGGTATGAGAAGTGTGAAAGAGGCCTAGATGGAGCCCTTTGACAGTTGGATCATATTATTGTCCAGCAGAGAGGGGGGAAAGGGTAGATTGGATCAGAAATTTGAGAGAGGCCAGTATCATGGGTGAGGCAGGGATCAACTGCCTGGGGGGGGGGATTTAAACATAGTCAGGGATAATGTAGTGGACAGGACCAATAGTGGGAGAGGAATGAGGAGCAAAAGTAGCAGATTGGATGATTGGATAGAGATGGAGAGGTTGGGTTCTTTGGTTGATTCAGGGCAATAGTTCTGGAGAGAGAATCAAATTTATACTTACTGGGTGGCAGGGCTGGATTCCAGGATTGACTGGATATTGATGGCAGAGTGCTGGAGAGCAGATGTCTGGGCTATGCTGGAGGTGGTTTAGTGCTCATGGTCAGACCACTGGGAGCTGCTAGGGGGGGGAAGGTTTGGGGGTAATGGGGATGGGCCTGGACATTGGTGACTGAATTCCTCTTTGTTGGAGGACAGTACTTTATGGGCAGACTGGGAGGTAGAGATTATTGGAAAAATTGTTAGGTGGTGGAAGCAGGGCCTAGTGATTGGAGATCACTAGCAGAGGTTGAAATCAAGTGCTCAGGGGAGGCAGGGAAAGGAAGGAGTATTCAGCAGTAGCAGAGAGTACTTTGGGCTTCACAGAGGATGGCAGTGCTCCTGGAGAGATAGACAGGAGCACTAGAAGATTGGGAGGTGGCTGACTGGCATATTGTGTGGATTTGAAAGGAAGTTGAGGAGCTTAATAAAGTGATATGATTGGAGAAAGAGATTAAGCTGAGGGGGATGGTGGTGAGGCTGAGGTGGTAAGGGTTGGAGGAGGGAGAATGACCTACAAGATTTTTATCATATATACTATGAGTGTGGAGAACTAATCAGTGGTGGGATGATCTCTTGGATGAGGATGGAGAGATGGTGGTGGGGACTTCAGTAATTCTGGGATTGCTTAGGTCCTACTGGAAGGATCTATGGAGTGAGGAAGATGGGAGTACAGATGTCTCAAACATTGAAAGGTAGTTGGAGAATTGGTATTCAGACCCAGTAATGGGCCTGGAGACTCTGGGAGACCCAGTGAGGGGGGAGGAAATTTGTAAGGTTCTGGCTTTGACAAGCAAGAGGACAGCTTCAGGAGAGTATGGACTTCTCTGAGATTTTTGAAAAAAGATGGCCAGGGTAGAGGTAGTATTGGAGGAGTTAACAGTGATGTATAATGAGATTCTTCAGTCTGGATCTTAGATTGGAGGCCAGCACCTTGGGCTGGTCTCCTTGCTCTTTAAGGATAAGAGGAGAAGAGAAGATTGGAAGAACTGGCAACCAATCATGCTCCTCAACATAGACTGCAAGCTGGTGACAAAGGTCTTGGTGACTAGACTGTAGGGAATTACTCAGCAAGTACTGGGAGTCGAGCAAAGAGGTTTGTTGGTGGTTGGTTGATCCAAGATGAGATGACCTGGGTCCATAGAGTGATTGAAGGGGCCCAGGCTACCAGGGTTGATGGCAGGTTAGTATTTCTGGATCAGGAGAAGTCATATGATAGAGTGAGGAGGACCTGGTTGGAGGGAGTACTGAAATGGGTGGGTGTTCCTCCAGGGTTTAGGAGGTCATTGATTGGTCTTTTGGAAAACAGTCAGATAGCATTGGTAGTCAATGGACATAGGGGTGTATTCTTTCCACTTGGTCGGGGAGTGCCACAAGGTGATCCTTTGTTATCCATCTTATATGCCCTTTCCTTAGAGCCCTTATTGGATAGGATCAGGTATCAAATTGGAGGTTTGGACATTCTGGAGATTAATTGGAAAGTGGGGGCCTTTACTGATAATATGGTAGTCAGCCTGGGTTCATTGGCAGATGTGGAGGAATTAAGGTGGACTATAGAATGGTATGAGAGGGGTTCCGGTACTAGACTCAATTGGTACAAATGTGAGACTCTGGTGCTAGATGGCAGAATAGTTGGTGGCAACATGATTGGAATAGTGGTGTCAGCAGAGAATCCTGTTTATTACCTGGGGATATATTTCTTGGTATATGGGTCTCTCCTGCCCTAAGCTTGGTGGGAACAGCAACTCCTAGTATGGAGTGATATACTTCTATGGTGGGGTGGTCAGCATATATCCTTGGCAGAAAGAGTGATGGTACTGAATGTGTATTGGCTGCCAAAGCTATGGTATGTGGGGTATCATCTGGACTTCCCAACATGGGTGGTCAGGTGACTTCTGAAGATGGCAAGATCATAGATCTGTACTGGGCAGCAAAGTCAGATAGGATGGAAGGTTCTGACCCTACTTGTGGACAGAGGCAGGCTAGGCTTAGTGGACTTTACCAAATGCCTTTATTGCTTAAGATTATGGTGGCTGAAGAGAGTGAGTAAGTTAAGGGGCCAGGAGTGGGTACCACTCATGCAGTGGGTGTGGAAGGCTCAGTATTCCCCCCAAGGAGCATCTGGCAATCTGCTTGCAATGGTGGCCCTGGATGAGAGCAAGAAGATGTGATATAAGGACTTTTGGTAGGGAGTGGTAGATGGTGCTAGGCAAATTGAACTTCAGTGGCAGAGTGATGAGGGAGAGAAAGATTGGGGCCCATGGATGTGAAGATGAGACAGGCTGCTGCTGAGAGGTACTTTGGTGGAGGATTTTCAGCTCAGTGATGGATTAGAGTGTTTGTAGGGCTTAGGGGAGGACCTGTGGCTGGAAGTGTAGCAGAGGGTGGGGATTGGTGAGAAGTGAGACTGAAATGGTCTTTGGCCTTAGAGCAAGCAAGTGATGTGGTGACTTCTCTCTAAGTTCTGGATGGTGTAGTGGTAGTTTCTAAGGTGGAATGTGATGTTGAATTATTGGTCTGGGCACTTGGTAGCAGAAGACACATTTGAGTGTGAGGAATGTCTGGACATTGGGCAGGAAGGGGGAGTGGTACAAATGCCTGAACATTGGCTTAGTGAGTGTGATGTTTTAGGGGAGTTTTGGCACCACATTGCAGACTAGTTAGGACTGTAAGCCTTGGTAGGAGGGGAAGGGGAGAGATGGGGAGAGCTATGCCAAAGGCTGGTGGGAGGGGTAGAGGATGAATGGCTGACCCTGGGTTGGGCTCTGGCTATTTGGATTGGGTTGGTCAGGTATTGGCTACATGTATTCAAAGAGGGCCAACAGATTGGGGTTGGGGCTAGAGTGGCATATTGGAAATGGTTATTACTGGATGTTTTGAATGGCTGGTGGAGAGAGTGGGGATTAGGTGGGGGGAGCTACTAGAGTTTAGTGAATAGTATTTGCCAGAAAAGTGAAGGAAGGGTTTGGGTGGTGGGTGACTGAGTTATCATCTGACAGAGAGAGAGGGAGAGTGGAGAAGGGGATCTGAGGGGTATTGGCTGAGGGGGTGCAGGTTGATATTGTATTATTATTATAGATTGAGATAATAAAGGGAAGTCCAAGTAACTATAAAAAAAAAAAAAAAAAAAAAAAACAACTTCATGGCTGAAGAGTTGGGCAAAGTAGACCTGAGAGTAATGAGTGATGAGCATTGGACACAGATTCTGTATAGTAATAGAGTGGTGGAGGTGCTAAAGGTAGAGATATTTGCAATTTATCTAGAGAAAGAAGAATATGAGATTAATAAGGAGAGGGAGGCTGAGCTGGCAGTTGTTACTGGTGAGAGGGCTGCCTTCTGTTGGGCAGAGCATCATGGATTGCAGCTCTGGCAGAAGGCCTGCCTGGAGTATCAAGAGGACTTTGAGAAAAAGGAGAAGGTGCAATGGCTGAACTTCTGGTTAGATTAGAGACTAAGACAGCTGAAGAGGAGAGATTGGCTGCAGAAAATAACTTAAACTTAGTACAGAAAAGAATGAATGTAGATTTGTAGAGGAAGAGTATAACACTTAATATTATCTCTTATAAATAGTACAACAAATATTTTCTCTATGAATATGAATAGATTATAGAGATTGGTGCAGAGATAGAATATTTTTACATAGATGAAGGGATTGGAGGCTGATCTCTTTCTATTGCAGGATGTCAGATGTGAGGATGACTTAGATAGATGGAGTGGATAAGGGAATGGAGAGGTGTGATAGTATGGAAGGGCAAGGTTGGAATCTTGATTCAGAGAGGCAAAGAGGAGATATAGAATGTAGAGGGCTGGGGGGACCAGTTCGTGGGAGGAGAGTGGTGTTGACCTGGTTGAGAGCCAGTTACTATGAGTTCATGCTACTGCTCTACTGTACAGGGTGAGCAGGTGGAGTGAGTAGAGGGTCTTAGAGAAAGTGGGGTCCTTACAGAGACTGGAGTGAACATTCTTGAAGAGGACTTTAATATGATCAGAGATATACAGATAGATAGGACTGATGGAGGGAGGGGTGCTGAGGGTAGAAGCAGGAGCCTGGTGATGTAGAAAGGCTGGGCTCTCTGGTAGATGCTGGAAGGAGATTCTGGAGAGACAGACAAGTATATATACACTAGGTAAATGGTCTGGAGATAAGGATCAACTGGGTGCTGACAGCAGATTGTTGAGGGCTGGATGTATGGAAGTCACTAGAGGCTGAGTAGTGTCTGTAGTCTGATCATTGGGAGCTGTTGGGATAGGGACATTTTGGGAGAAGTGAAGATGGGCCTGGACATTAATGCCTAAATTCCTATTTGTTAGCTGAGAAGACATTGTGGAATAAGTGGACAGAGGACATTCAGCAGAGAGTAGAGAGTTGGGTACAAGAGGGGGTCACAATTAGTGTTCAGTGGGTAAGGTTGAAGGGAGCTGCTAGGGTTTATTGGAGGGAGACAAGAGAGATGATAGACAGATAGAGAAGAAGGAGGGTGAACTGGGCTTCTGCTAGACTGGCTTAACTTTTGAAGAATTGGGCTGATTTTTTGGCTCTGGAGGGGGTAGAGGACTGGTAGTTAAGCTAGGCTAAAATAGTGGTCAATGAGCTACATCAGGTGTTGAGAGAAGAGGAGGAGATACAGGTGCAGAGTTTGGCTACCTGATTATACTGGCAGGGACTTGAGGAGGAAGAGAGGTCATCTAAACACCTTTTGAGGATCCTGCAGGCAAGGAGGGTGAGGCAGAGGTGGGAGGAGGTGCTGAATTTGGATGGACTACTGGTGCATAGTATACAGGACATTCTGAGCTTGCTCAAGGAGAGGTGGAGTGATTTGTGGAGTGAGGAAGAGGATGGGACAATGGCTGCTACTATTGTACATACTTTGGAGAATTGACACTCACCACAAGTAGATGGGTTAGATGGTTTGGTAATGCCAGTTCAGGAGGAGGAGATTTATTAGGTTCTTGCTATAACTATACTAGATACAGTACCTGGTGAGGATGGGCTGCCCTGGGACTTTTGGAAGAAGATGTTGGGAGTATCTGGGGTACTGGGAGAGATGATAGTAATGTGTGATTTAGTACTACAGTCAGAGAGGTGAGTGGGGGAGTAAGATCTGGGGCTGGTGGTACTACTTTATAAGGATAAGAGTAGAAGAGAGAACTGGAAGAATTGGTGGCCCATCATGCTTCTGGACATAGATAGGAAGTTGCTCACAAAGGTAGTAGTGGCAAGACTGTAGAAGGTGGCCAAGTAAGTTTTGTGTAAGGAGTAGCAAGAGTTTGTAGGGAGCCAGCTCATAAGAGATAGCATAGCCTGAGTGCATTATATTATTGAAGAGACTCAAGCCTGTGGGCTAGATGGGAGGCTGGTCTTCTTAGATCAAGAAAAAGTCTATGACTGTGTGCAGTGAGTCTGGCTGATGGAGGTTCTGGACAGAATTGGTATCTCTTAGCAGTTTCAAGTGGTAATGATCAGCCTACTAAAAAGGAGTTAAGTAGTGCTCATATACAATAGATATAGAGGGGTGGCATTCTCTCTAGAGAGGGGCATATCCCAGAGAGATCTCCCCTGTCTCTGATTTTGTATACTCTATCCTTAGAGCTATTGATGGATAAGATTTGGTAGAAGATAGGGGGGCTCTCTATCTTTGGCATTGTTTGGAAGGTTGGAGCCTTTGCAGATGATATAGTAGTTGGTCTGGGGTTGATTACTAATATTAAGGAACTCTAAGAAATAGTGGAGTAGTATGAGGCATACTCTGAGGCTAAACTTAACTAGTATAAGTGCAAAATGATAGTATTAGATAATGGTCTGGTGGGAGGGAATGTCATTGGAACAATTGTCCCTACTAAAGAGGCAGTGAGATACTTGGGTATTTATCTCTATATGTATAGGTCAGTCCTGATACATACTTGGTGAGAGCAATGAGTAGCTATCTGGGGGGAGATCCTGAGAGATTGGGGAGGCTGACATATATCTTTGGTAGAGCACATTACTATTTTGAATGTTTACTGACTACTGAAGTTGTGGTATCTGGTATATCATCTGGACTTTTCAGTCTGGGTGGTGAAGAGACTATTGAAGCTGATAAAAAATTGGATCTGGGCTGAGTAGAGGAGTCAGATTAGCTGGGAAATCTTATCATTACTAGTGGCTAGAGGGGGCCTTGGGCTGATTGACTTCCCAAAGAGGCTACATTATCTGTGAGTATAGTGGCTGAAGAGAGCAGTAAAACTGAGGGGGGGTAGTTGGGTTCCTCTGATGAAGATTTTCTGAGAGATACAGTGCTCACTAAGAGAAGTGACTGGAGATTTGCTGTTCTTAGTTGGGCTTCCTAATAGGGAGTGAATGAGATATAAGAGCTTCTGATAGAGAGTAGTAGATAGGGCTCACCATATTGAGATTCGCTGACAGAGAGATGAAGGAGCAGTGCCTTAGGGTCCAGTAATGTAGAGATGGGATCAAGTATTGCTGAGGGGTGCCCCTCTCATAGACTTTGATATTGGTAATGAGATAGAGTACCAGAGGGAGATGGGACAGGATATATAGCCTAGTAGCTGGCAGATGGTCAGAATTGGAGAGGAGTGGGACTAGAATAGAATCTGGGCCTAGAGTGTAGTAATAAGACAATAGTTGCCACCTAAGTACTGAGTGGTTTGGTGGTACATGCTGTGGAGGAATGTTTTACTTAACTTTACTCAGGCCACCTTGTGGAGAGAGGGGACTTTGATTGTGAGAAGTGCTTAATATAGGATAGGAAGGGGGGTTTGTACAGATATCAGAACATTGTCTAGAGAAGTATAAGGTACTTAGAGACTTTTGGTTAGTGGTTGAGAATAAGTTGGGTACTATATACAGAGGGGATAGAGATTGGGATTGATGAGAGAATCTGAGAGATAGATTAGTAAGAGGGGTGGGGAGGAAGTGGCTGACTTTGAGATAGATATTAGTAGTATGAGTGAGACTAGCAGATCACTGGCAGTTTGTGTTTGAGGAAAAAAAGCATTTGAGTTTGGGGAAGTGATTGGTAAGATAAGAAGGGTTGATGGAGAACATCTTGATAGGCTGGTGGTTGGGATGGAGTCTGCAGGGGGGTCAGCAGTACTATTTAGTGGAGAAAATCTGTAGGTAGAGTGAGAGGAGAGTTGGAGTAGTGGGTGGCAGGGTGGCTTTCAAGCATAAGGGTGTAGGGTGATGAGTGATGAGCAATGGGTGAGGGTCCTGCATGATGATGGAGTGGTAGAGGTATTGAAGGTAGAAGTACTTGCAGTTTTTCTGGAGAAGGAGGGATATGAGATTGATGAAGAGAGGAAGACTGAGCTGGTTGTAGTGGCAGGTGAGTGAGTGACCTACTGTTGGACAGAGTGTCATGGTCTATAGCTCTGACAGAATGCCTGCCAGGAGTATCATGAGGATTTTGAGAAGAGAAAGGAGGGGGAACTGAATGAGCTCCTGGGGAGATTAGAGGCAAGGAGAGTTGAGAAGGAAGAGCAGGCTGCAGAATATATCTTGGACTTGGCACAGGAGTAGATAGAGGTGGAGTAGTAGTGGGAGTGTAGGGATCTTTCTTCTAAAAATTATTCCCAATGAACAGTATAACCAACATTTTCTCTCTTAATGTAAATGGACTACAGAGTTCTGGGCAGTATAAGAACATTTTCACTTAGTTTAAGAGATTAGAGGTTGATCTCTTTCTACTACAAGATGTATGGTATGAGGATGATGTGGATCAAGTAGAGTGGACTAGAGAATGGGGAGGTGCTGTAGCTTAGATTGGCAAAGTAGTGATTTTGGTACAGAGTGATAAAGAGGATCTTGGAGGAATCAGGAACTGGGGAGACCATTTGGTATGGGAGGAATGGCATCAACCTGGGTGGGAGCTAGTGAGAGTTGGTTCTTGCTACTGTCTAATAGCTAGGGATGAGAGAATTGCTTGGATTAAGGGGCTCTTAGAGGAGGACACTTTCTTAGAGAATGGGGTAGATATTCTGGATAGTGACTTTAATATGGTATGAAACCCTCAGTTAGATAGAACTGATGGAGGGAGGAGTGCTGGTAGAAGGAGTGGTGGCCTGGACACATGGGAGGAGGTAGAGAACCTTAGCTCCTTGAAAGATATGGACAGAACAAAGTGGGGAGAAAAGAGGATCTATATATACTAAGTGAATGGCTTAGGAACAAGGATTGACTAGATCCTGACAGCTAAATACTGGGGTATGGATGTTTGGTAGTCTCTGAAGATAGAGTAGTGCCCTTGGTCTGATCATTGAGGCCTGTTAGGGCAGGGGCAGTTTGGGGGGAGTGGAGATGAATCTGGACATTAGCACCTTAACTCCTCTCTGCTGGCTGAGAAGGTATTGTGGGACTCATAGGTGGAGGACATCCAGGGAAAGATTGCAAGCTAGATCCAAGAGGGTGCACCAGTAGGTATTCAGTGGATAAGGTTAAAAGAGGCTGCAAGGGTCTACTGGAGGGATACTGAAAGGGATGCTGGGAGATAGAGAAGAAAAAGGATGAGGTGTGCTTCAAATTAGTTAGTTAGATTATAGATGGAATAGGCAGATGTAATAAACTCTGGAGAGGTGGATGATTGGAGGTTGGTGAGAGCTAGGATGGAGGTAGTAGAATTACAACAGGTGCTGAGAGAGGAGGAGGAGATATATATGAAAGGAATGATAGCTAGGCTGAGATAGTAGGGGCTCAAGAAGGGTGAAAGGCCTACTAGGTACTTATCAAGGCTACTTTGGGCAAAAAGGATATGGCAGTGATAGGATGGAGTCCTTGATATAGAGGGGGAAATGGTACATAGTATACAACAGATCTTGGGGTTGCTGAAGAAGAGGTAGAGGGGTCTGTAGAGCAAAAAGGAGAGGGGTGCTAATGCAGAGATAATTGGAGACACTCTGGAGGATTGGGAACTGTCACAGGTCAAGAGCCTGGGGGATTTGATCCTACCAGTCAAGAAGGAGGAGATCCAGAGAGTACTTGTGATAACTAAGCTTAGAACAGCACCAGGAGAGGATGAACTACCTTGGGACTTTTGGAAGAAGATGGTGAGAGTTCCTGGAGTATTAGGAGAAATAGCAGCTCTATATGATCTTATTCTTCTAAATAGTGAGTGGGTTGTAGGGCAGGACCTGGGGCTGGTGGCCCTACTGTATAAGGATAAGAGAAGGAGGGAGGACTGGAAGAACTGGTGACCAATCATGCTTCTGAACATGAACTGAAAGATAGTTATGAAGGTGATCATAGTGAGACTACAGAAAGTTGCCCAATAGGTACTGGGGGAGGAGTAGTGGGGCTTTGTTAGAGGCAGACTTATCAGGAATAGGACAGCTTGGGTCCATGATATCATTAAAGAGACCCAGACTAGTAGATTGGATGGGAGGCTAGTATTTCTGAACTAGGAGAAGACCTATGACTGCATTTGGCAGGTATGGCTAGACAAGGTGCTGGACAGAATTGGTATTCTATCATGATTTCGAGCTTCTATATTGAATCTGTTGGAGGGCAGTAGGGCAGCACTGATGTGTAATGGTTACCAGGGTCTAGTATTTCTCTTGGAGAGGAGAGTTCCTCAGAGAGATCCACTGTCCTCTATTTTGTATACCCTTTCTATAGAGCCTTTGATAGATAGGATTTGATGGAAGATGGCAGGGCTCTCTATCTATAGTATGGTGTAGAGGGTGGGGGCCTTTGCAGATGATATAGTGGTTGGACTTAGGTCAGTAGCAGATGTTGAGACACTTAAGGAGACAGTGGAATAGTATGAGGCACACTCTGAGGTAAAACTCAACTAGCATAAGTATGAGACAATAGTGTTGGGAAATGGGCTAGTGGGAGGGGATATCATTGGAAAAATTGTCTCTACAGAAGAGACTATGCAGTATCTGGACATCTTCCTCTCAGTCTATGGATCTGTCTTACTGCAAGTATGGTAGAAGAGGAGGGTGGCTACCTAGGGAGAGGCTCTTTGAAGTTGGAGAGGTCAACATATCTCCCTGGCAGACTGGGTGTTGATTCTGAATGTTTACTGGTTCCCTAAGCTGTGATATATTGTATATCACTTGGACTTTCTAGCTTGGATTGTGAAGAGACTGATGAAGCTGGCTAAGGATTGGATTTAGGCTAGGAGGCAGTCCCAGATCAGTTGGGATACTCTTTCAATATTGGTGATTTGGAGAAGGGCTTGGACTGGTAGATTTTCCTAAGCAGCTGTACTGCCTAAGAGCTTGGTGGCTGAAGTAGACTATTGAACTGTAGGGAGAGAGATGAGTGCCACTGATGCAGAAGATGTGGGAGATGAGATTCTCCTCAAGAGAGTTCTCAGAGAATTTGCTGTCTCTGGTGGATCTGGGTAGAAGCTATCAGTTAAGGTATAAAGGCTTCTAGTAGAGAGTGGCTGATAGAGCCCACCATATAGACTTGTGCTGGCAGAGCAATAAAGAAGAGATACTGTAGAGACTAGCTATATAGAGGTGAGACAGACTACTATTAGAGGGTGCTCCACTTATTGAGTTTGATATTGGTGATGAAGTAGAGTGTCAGAGGTGATTGGGTCAGGATCTTCAGTCTAATAGTTGGTAAGCAGTGAAAATTGGCAAGGAGTGGGACTAAGCAGGAGTCTGATCATAGAGTGTTGAGATATATAAGTAGCTCTCTCTTAAGTTCTGAGTAGTATGGTGGTGGATACTACAGAGGAATATCATGTTAAATTTCTATGCTGGATATCTGATAGATGGTGGACAATTAGAATGTGAGGAGTATTATAATGTGAGACAAGTTGGGGGATTTGTACAGATATCAGAATATTGGCTGGGTGAGTGTGAGGTTCTGAGAGACTTTTGATTAGTAGTTGGTGAATGGTTGAAGGTTAGGAGGAGATTGGTTGAGGAGAGAGATCAATGGGATAATTTGAGAACTAGGTTGGTGAGAGGTGTGGGCAATGAGTGGCTCACTGTAGGGTGGGTTTTAGCTATATAGGTAGGGCTGGCTGGACATTGGCTCTTTGTTTTTGAGGAGGAACAACAGCTGGGTCTGCAGAGAAGCTGTTATAATGAGAAGAGTTGGTGGGAGATTTACTGACAAAGTAGTGGGTGAGTTGGGGTCTCCAGAGTAGGCATCATCACTATTTGATGGAAGGAATCTGTAAGCAAAGTAGGGGTAAGTAGTGATGGTTAATGGCCTAGTGGTCTTTAATCATGAAGGGATGGTGGGGAGGGGGCTCTCTAGGGAGATTGGATAAAGGCAGGCTCAATATATGATATATGAGATAAATGGGCATATTAATAAAGAAAGGAGTCCAAGAGACTATAAAAAAAATAAAAGTGTGAAGAAGGCTCTCTAGAGGTATTGAGTAGTGTGAGGGAATAATATAATTATATGTGATAGATTGGTAATAAATAGCAAAGTCCGAGTAACTATAAAA
>RBNI01005062.1:0-13067 GCA_003990745.1 Jimgerdemannia flammicorona | reverse complement strand
AAAAAAAAAAAAAAAGACATCCAAGCTCGGTATATTCCTTCCTCATCTAACCCCGCTGACTCCCTATCTCGTCTTATCCATCTCCCCTCCCATCCCCAGGAACTGCTTCCTACAACTATAACATCCCCCTTTGGCTTTGCCATCGACTCGAGTCCTGTCTCTACCAACACTCTCACACCCGCACTGGTGCCCTTCGACCTGGCACCAACTCCTTCTACCGCTTCCTAGGCTGCTATGGCATTGATGATACCACTGCCTTTCCTCTTCATGACGACCTCCTCAGCTACTGGGCCCTATGGCTGGCCAATGATTAAAAGCCATATACCACCATCAAGAACTATTTCTACGACATCGCCGCTCATCAACTGGCCCACTGGTGAGGCCCCCCTCTCCACCGCGCATCCTTACCCCTGTTCGACATGGTATTGAAATCTATTCAGTGCCACCCACCCCCCTCACACTCACTGGAATGCCTTCCTATTACTTGCCAACACTTGCAGCTTATTCATGCTGCTCTCCCCCTTACTACACCTCATGGCGCCACCATATAGGCAGCCATGTATATAGTCTTTTATGGCCTCATGCGAATCAGCGAGCTGACATCTCCTGACCACCTACCATTCGACTCACACTGGCAGGCATGCAGGCGCCACCTTCGACGGCACTGGGACCCTACACTTTTCCAGCCCTTTTGGTCTCTACACCTTCCTCGCACCAAAACTGGTACCTCAGGTGATGTATTTCTGGGGTTTTCAGGTGCCTTCAATTACCCCTGTTCTGCGATTGACAATATGATCTGCCTCTGCCCTGCCCATCCCGAGGACCCCGTCTTCTCCTTCAGTCCCACTCAACCCCTCTCTTGCTCAACATTCATCGAGGCCATTCGGGCCCCTTTAAGAGATACTCCACTAGCCACTGGAATTCATGGTCATTCCTTCCACATCGGCGGCACTACTCTTCTTGCATTAGTGGGATATCCGGATTACATCATTCAACTGGCTGGTCGGTGGAAGTCTACGGCCTTTCTGTGTTACATCCGGCAACTCAACCAGATTCTACCTCAGACAACAGTCACCTTGGCCGCACTTCCTCTACTCAACTATCAGCGGGCCATGGGTTTGGCAGGTGGTGGCCAAAAGGTGCCCACAAGTGGTCAGCGGCACCAGCATTATATTTAGGAGCCTTGCCCACTTCCCAGGCCCATGGTTCTTTGGCCTCTTCGCATACGAATGCGATTGGCAGGCCTTCGGAAGCGTATGCTTCCTTTGAGCCAAACCCATGTCCCACATTAGATTTATTTTATATAGAACACTATTCATCTCATGTTAGCCTCCTTATGCGTGGGACACTTTGATATAGTTGTGAACATAGTTCAAAATGCAGCAAAGTGGCCATTGCGCTTAATACTTGTGCATCTAACATTCATCGCACAATGCAACTACTATCTTAGATTAGTCAGTTTCAATCGCTTCCTGCACCCTACCATGTGCTTAAACATTCATACAATGTAATCATGCAATCCACCATCTTAGCTTAGTCAGTTTCAATCACTTTCTGCACCCTACCTTAGCTAGCCCGAGCTCCAACCGCATGCCCAAGAGTTAGGCAGCGGCCACACATTTCCCTCAACATACTCTAGCAATCGTCATTAGTAATTTGTATCAATCAATTTCATACACCCCTCCCACCCATCCCCCTTTGGAACAATAAATGTACGTCCGGCCTCTTCGCATACGAATGCGATTGGCGGGCCTTCGGAAGCATATGCTTCCTTTGAGCCAAACCCATGTCCCACATTAGATTCATTTTATATAGAACACTATTCATCTCATGTTAGCCTCCTCATGCGTGGGACACTTTGTTAAAAGCAACAAAATGTTCTTGGTATTTAGTAGTATAATAGTCAAGATCTAGATACTGTGCAAGCAGTTTCCTTTTTGGGACAGGTTTTTGAATATAGTAGCAGTTTGTATAAGTAGTTTCCTTCTTGGGTAGTGGTCAATTTGTGTATAATGTAAGTGGGTTCCTTATTCAGGTCAACTGGAAATGTTACAATTTTGTATAGTGAGGCAATCTCCAAAAGTATGTGATTTCTAAGTGATGGTCTTGGTGCAATGATCTCTACATAGCATAGTGAATTCCTTATGTAGTATAATCTGGTAATCTGGTGGATAACTCAATTTGGCATAGGTTCTCCTAAATCAGTAGTTCTCTGGGAAATAACTCAGATAGTGCAGATTCTTCTGAATTGGCAGCTTCAACTGAGAATACTACTGATACAGATTCTTCCTAAATTGGCAGACTTCTTGAAAATGGTGGCTTATTCCTTAAGCAGCAGACTACTTGAAAGACAGCAAAGTTCTTTACTCGAACTTAAGCAGCAAATCTTCAGACTTATCTGGCAAGCATATCAGAAAGTAGACTGGAGTAAAAAAAGGAAACCAATATTCACAATTTCCTAGTAGTGGCTTTAGAGCAAGCATTTCTCCTAAGTATTGCAATCCTTCCTAGATCAAGTGGCTTTTGGCAGGTGTATCCCTCAAAGTATAGTAGGCAGACTTGTCTTTTGCTTTTTAGATTCAATTTCAGACTAAGGTTTATTCACTCTTGTCTCTAGAGTAATTTATACATCATGGTTGCTATCTGGTTGCTATCTGGCTAACTATAGATTTGCTATTTTATAGTGTGTTTGGGTGGACAGCCACTGTCCAGTAGACAGCTACTATCCAGAAAACAGCTACTGTTTATATTATTCCCTTCTTTGGTTATCTGGTTATTTATATATTTTCTGCAGTAATAGTTACTAGTTGCTATGCTAATGTTCATATCACCTAGTTAGGTTTCGAGATTGCTATGTTTTGTAGTTTGTCACATCAGCCCCCACTAAAGGGTAGTCTGTCTCAGACTGTCCTTTAGTCATAATTCCAATAAGTATAGGTATCTTCTGCATCTATGCCTATTCCATCATCTTTATTGTTTGTACCAGAGTCACTCTATTTTAGCTCTGGATCTTCTTGTTCTTCAGGAAACAGGATGTCTACTTATTGAAGAATACTCTGAAAGATGGTCTCATTCATCTAATAAATATCACTAAGGTAGAAGTGAGACTGCACCAGGGCTCCAACATTTCATTTGTACAAGGTGTAGATTTGTTTAGTTGTTCTTGCTTCTTGGCAGGTTATGTTAGCTGGTCCTCTAATGTATAGCTGTTTTTGAAGTAGTTGTCTGATATTATAGAAGGCCTGTAGATAGTAGATCTGTAATAATCTTTGAGCAATGGTAAGGTTCTCTTAATACTTCTAGATCAATTGTATTGGAGTTCCTTCAAGTTGGCAGAACTGGGGTAAGAGAATTGGTAGGGCTTAAAAGGAACTAAGGATGAGGGTTTGGAGGCACTGATCTATCCTTTGGATCATACATAGTTTGTGCAGATATATCTTGAGTTGGTTGATATGAACTGGAGTCCTCAAGACACATCTATCCATACTTCTTAAATAGATACTGGTTCCTCTGATATTGTGTACAAGATAAGGTCCTTCCTATTTGAGCTCTAGTTTGGCAGCAAAATTTATTTCAATTATATTTCTCCAAACTAGTACTTGATCTCCAATCTTGATCTCCTGATCCTTCTGTTTTTGGTTATAGTACTTCTTCTGTCTTTCTTGGGCTTTGATAATCTGATCTCAGGCTTGATTACATAACTGTTCTGCCTTTTTGAGGAGGTCTCCAAGATTCTCATGATCAGCAGTTCTGGTTTTCTTGGCAAACATCATTTTGAATAGCTTCTGTTTGATGGAGACAGCAGGAGTGTTCCAAATTTCCCATAGGATCTCAGGTAAGCAGAGGTCTCAATTGGTAGGATTGACTCAGGTAAGTTCTTTCTTGATGGTCTGGTTCATTCTCTCTGTCATACCATTGATCTGAGGGTGGTATGATGTGGTCTACTTGAGGTGGATCTTGTGAATTCAGGTATAACTTATGATTATATTATTAATGAATTCTGTGCCTCAGTTAGAGATGAGTTCTTCTGAAGGTCCATATCTGAGTGTGAGTTCATAGAGAAGGCCTACGATGGTTAAGGCATCTGTATCAGCCCCTTTCTCTACTACCTTACTAGTTATAATGATTTGGTAGGCCACAGGCAACATGGGCAATATAGGTAACATGGGTAATACAGGTAATACAGGTAACACAGGCAGGCAAGACAGGCAAGATGAGCAAGACAGGCAAGATAGGCAAGATGGGCAAGATGAACAAGATGGGCAAGATGGGCAAGACAGACAAGACAACAAGATGGCAAAACAGATGACATGGGCAAGATGGACAGATGGCAAGATAGACAACATGGGCAAAATGGGCAACACAGGCAATATAGACAATATGGGCAATATAGGCAACATGGGCAATATGGACAATACAGGCAGGCAAGATAGGCAAGATGGATAAGATGGCAAGATGACAAGACAGGTGATATGAGTAAGATAGACAAGATGGGCAAGACAGGTAAGACAGATAAGACAGACAAGATGGCAAGATGGTAAGATGGGTGACATGGGTAAGATGGGCAGATGGCAAGACAGGTAATATAGATAAGATAGGCAAAATAGGCAAAATAGGTAAAATGGGCAATATGGGCAATATAGGCAACACAGGCAGGCAATATGAGTAACACAGGCAACATGGGCAATTTAGGCAACATGGGTAATACAAGTAGGTAACATGGGTAATACAAGTAGGCAATATGGGTAATATGAGCAATATAGGCAATATGGGTAATATGGGCAATACAAGCAACATAGGCAACATGGGTGGGCAAGATGGGCAAGATGGGCAAGATGGCAAGATGGGCAACATGGACAAGACAGGCAGATAGCAAGACAGGTGACATGGGCAAGATGGGTAAAACAGGCAAAACAGGCAAAACAGGCAATACAGGCAATATGAGCAAAATGAGCAATATGGATAACATGAATAATATATATGGGCAATATGGGCAATGTGGACAATACAGACAATATGGGCAGGCAAGATGGGCAAGACAGGTAAGATGGGCAAGATGGGCAAGATAGTAAAATGGCAATATGGGCAATATGGGTAATATGGGTGGGTAAGATAGATAAGACAGGCTAGATGGGCAAGACAGAAGGCACTAATAGGGGTAGGTCATATACTAGATACCAAGTACTTGAGGTGGTTGGGGCTCACAACCCATACCCACTGGGTGGGGCAGATCAGGTAGGAGGATCTAGTTACTTGGGCAGTGAGGTCGCAACTCACACCCTAAAGGTACAAGGCTGGGTGAGTATGAAGGTAGGTTAAGATTAGGGTAGAATGGGGTTACTGATGTTATATGAGGACAAGTAGTATGTTATAGATAGTTATAGTTAATAAATGAGGCTATAGCCTATAGAAAAAAAAAAAAAAAAAAAAAAAAAAAAAAAAAAAAAAAAAAAAAAAAAAAAAAAAAAAAAAAAAAAAGGTTAAGATATCTGTAATTTCCATTAGGAAGGCCTTGGGTCACTTGGTCAGATGTTCCACAAGTATAAGAATGTATTTGTTTCTTCTTGGTGTAACTGGTAGAGATCCAATTACATTCATTCTCCATCTCTAAAAGATGTTGTCTAGTGGTGTGATTGGTTGCAGCGATACTTAATAGTTCTTCCTTCCTTAGTACTTCTGGCAGGTGTCACATTTTTTAACTATGTCCTGGACTTGTGCTCTAAGGTTGGGCCAGTGTTGGTATATTATTTACAGCTTCTCTTCTATATTTGCCTGTCCTTGGTAGGCTTTCTGATGTTCTTTTTAGATGAGATCTTCTTGTGCCTTGATGGTCTGAGGAGCTTCCTTTAGAGTGTAGTTCCTCAGAACATCTTTCTTCTAGTTCATTGAGGCTGGTGAGAAAGTACATCAATATTGTTATGAGCTTTCTCTGCTTTATGGATGATGGTTATTTTGTAATCCTGAAGGATAAGGATCTAGCAAGCTAGGATTCTAGTGGGTTCCTTACAATTGAATAACTATTTGAGAGCTATATGGTCTGTGATCAGGGTGAACCTTTTTCTGATAAGGTAATATTTGAACAGAGTGACTGCTTATATGACTGCAAGATATTCCAGTTTGGTGTTACTATAGTTCATCTGCTGCTGATTAGTAGCTCTACTTATATAAGCTATTATATAGTGTTGTTGATTAGGTCCTTCTTGGGCTAGAACTGCTCCAAGGCCATCTTTAGAAGTATCTGTATACAAGATGAATGGCTTCTGTAGATTGGGGCACACAAGGATTGGTGCTGTAGTCATGCAGTTCTTGAGTTCTTTGAAGGCTTTTTCTTATGATTCTGTTCATTTGAATAGTACTCCTTTCTTAAGAAGGATTCGGATTGGGGTAGTAATTTGGGCAAAGTTCTTAATAAATCTTCTGTAGTAGGATACCAGCATCAGGAATGATAGTGTTTCCTTTGGGGTCTTGGATACTAGCTAATTATTGATCTTCTTGGTTTTCTTTAGATCTGTATAGGTTCCTTCTTTTGAAACTATAAATCCAAGGAATTCAAGTTTCTGTTTTCCAAAATAGCATTTCTTTGCATTCAATCTCAAGTGGTTCTTACAGGTAAGCTTGAAGAATTCCTCTAGATAATATAGGTATTCTTCAAAATTTGCTGAATAGATATTAGAATCATCCATATATACAATCAGGCAGTGGTAGATTAAGGGGGCATAGACTGAATTCATCATCCTCTGGAAGGTGGAGAGTACATTGCAAAGTCCAAAGGGTATTCAAAGGTACTCAAATAGTTTTTCTAGAGCAAGGAAGGCTGTCTTTTGAATATCCTTAGGGTCCATGGGGATCTCATAGAATTCTGCAAAGAGGTCCATACTGCTGAAGTATTTGGTATCTTGTAACTGATTCAAAAGGTCATCAATTCTGGGCAAAGGATAGGTATCCTTTTTGGTGACTGAATTGAGTTTCCTGTAATCCACACAAAGTCTCCATCCTCCTTTCTTTGGTATAATAAGTATAGAGCTGGCCCAGGGGCTGGTAGAGGGTCAGATGACTCTATTGTCTAAGAGTTCTTAAATGTGCTCCTTTTCGAATGTTTTCAAGTGATGGGGTATTCTGTAGAGTTTCTGTTGGATAGGTGTTATATTTCCTATATTTATGCTGTAGTGATATAATGGATTATATATGTAGCAGGTTGCCATAATCAGTAGTGAAGATATCTTGATATTTGTTGAGAAGTTCTACTAGTTGTTGCTATTATTAGGGTATCAATTCTTCTCCAATGTTGGTGGAAGGCTTCACTATCTCCTGGGTTGCAGAGGGGCCTTTCCTTTCTTCTGAGACCTTTTGCTGTTTTCTGATAGGTTTAGTTTATAAACTTCCCTATGAGTTTGATTGAGAAAAGGCACCAGATGTCCTATGATGGTTCCTTTCAGCAAAATGATGGTCTCCTAACTTTGGTTGGTTGCTTGGGAGTATACTGGATTCATCTTGTCAGGGAATATGTGTCCCTCTATATCCAGGTGTGGGATATCTTTCTTGGATTCAAAGAAAAGGTTTCTAGGGTCAGATGGTGCAAAAATTTCGAAGGTTGTTTGTTCTCTGGGCTCTAGAATAAGATTCTTGTGCAGTCTGACTGGTTGTTAGTATACTTACTGGGGAACATTCCTCTTGAGGTGGTTGACTTGAAGGAGATATACTTCCTTCCTATCTGAACTTCCAAATCCCTTAGCTTGTCTTGTTCCTTCAGTTAGTTCAGAGACTTCTTATAACTGTGGGGTCTTAACCTTCATGAAGACTGCTTGGGCAATCTTCTGTCCTCTAATGATTCAGTGTCATTCTGCACTGCTGTTGTATAAGATAATCTTGATTTCACCTATATATCCTGGGTCAATGGTTCCTCCTTCCATAGTTATTCCTTGTCTGGCAAGTCCAGACCTTGAGGTCAGTTGGATGTAAGATCCTTGGAGTGGCTACATGGCTAATCTGGTTCTGATCATGAAGGTTTTTCCAGGCTTGATAGATTCATCCTCCAGACTGTAAAGATTATATCCTACATCCTCTGGGTGGACTTTGGTCAGGGGTTTGGCCTTGGGGTGCAGCAGGGCATACTGGACAATATCCTTGCTGAGTTCAGGCTTTCCTAAGACTGAAGCTCCATTAGCGGAGAGTCTTCAAGCTCCAAGGTTGAGGTGTGGCCATCTGGCTCCAGTAGAGAGGTCTCAGAGATAGTTGATTCCCCTTCTTTCTGTAGGGTCTAGGGCTTCCATGAAGTTGGTGGCATCTTCTGCCTATCCTTAGCAGATTGCATGTCTGATGAGAGCTAGGATATATATCTTCTCCCAAATCATAGATCTTGAGATTCTTCTCTCTGGCTTCTTAGTCTGACTCTTTTGGATCTAGTCTCTATTGTCTCCTCTCTTCAAAGTATGGATTGCAACATTATGACTGAGGTGAATCTTCTGGTATCTATAGTCTCAGCAGTCAGGGTGTCTTCTATGATTACAATATCCCATTACTTGAAAATGATGTTCCCAACTGTTTATCTCTTGTTGTCTCAAGAATCAGTACCCATCTTAGTCATAAGTTGGTGGAAGAGTAGACAAGGGATATACTTCTGTCTGGGTGAAGAGACCTTGTCTCCTGAATTGACTTTGCAACTTAGTGGTAACTTCTTGGAAGGTAGTTGACTGTGCAACTGTGTTCAGGGGTTCTGGTCTCTGGGGTCTCTGTCTCTCCTGTTGGTCTAGTAAATGGCACTGGTAGCAGTAGTCTCAGAGAGAGTGAAAGACCATTTAGTGTAGACATCTTCCTAGCTGAAAAGCCTTTTCTTGGTGAGTTTCTTTCTTGGGGACAATGGTGATTATAGTAGGTCCTTCTTCTATATTCCAAGGGTTGTTGTCTTCAGGTGGTGTCTAGTGAGGGTCATCCTAGGGAATGAGTTCAGGGATCTCTTCTTCTTTGGGTACTTCTTGTTCAGGGACTTCTTGGTCAGAAGTTTCTTCTTCCTCAGATAATTCTTGATCCCATATTGCTTGTACTTCTGCAGCTTCAGTTGCAGGTATTTCTGAAATATGTCTGTATTTCTTCTTCTTTCTGCACTCTGGGCAGATTATACCAGGCGATTTTCTTATTCCCATGATCTTGGAGAAATGCTTGGGACACTTGTATCTCTTGAGGCAGATAGGGCATTCTTTGATTTCTCCTGCAATAGCTCCAATGGTGATGGGGATAGTGTTTTCCACTCACACATTGTCTTCTGGTCTGTCATCCACCAGGTTAATTCAGGGATTGAGTCTGGGATCATTTCCATCTTTAGATTCTTCTTCCTCTTCTATAGTAGACTCCTCACTACTGGCATATTCTTCCTAAATAGTGACCTTCTTCTTCTTCGATTGCTTATAACTGGTCACCTTAACTCTATACTTCTTGCCTTAGTAGTTAAACTTGAGTACTTGTTGACCAATATTAATGACTGCATTCATTTCCTTCATCCAGTTGGTGCCAAGAATCATGTCATAGGTGACAGCTTCTGTGACAACAGCTTTGGGGATAGAGAACTGAATGTGTCCAAGGGAGATGGTGATGTTTCATACTTCTTCAAGGGGTTGAGTTCGGGCTCCATCTGCTACTATGATGCTGAGATTGGATGGTCCATCAATGGGCCATTGAAGGGTATCTAGGAACTGTTTGGCAATAATACAGACAGTGGCTCCTGTGTCTATGAGGATCTTTACCTTTTGTCCTCCAATATCTCCATGTAGATAGGTGCTAACATGTCTTTCAGCTGCTTGGATAGAGATGGGAACTGGTTCTTGCTGTGGGATTGGGACCTGGCTGGTGCTAGACCTAGTTGTTCTCAATAATTTGTTTCAAACTCCAGCTAGTGTTAGTTGCAGAAACTGCAGGAGAGGGACTTCCATCTTGGCCTCTTGAATCTTCTGCCAGACTTCATTGTAGATGTCTCTAGGCATGGTCTTTGGGGTGTACTTCTTCTTTGGCTTTGAAGCAGCAGGCTCCTGTTCTTCTTGTTCCATTTCTTTATCTTCTGGTGGTAGCTCATTTGTCTCAGGGACAAAAGATGAGGGAGTTCAGAGAGATATTTCTACTTGTTCCTCTTCATGTTCTTCATCTTCTTCTTGGATAATTCTTCTTCTGACATTCCTGAATGGCCTTCCTACAGGTCTCTTCCTTTTCTCTGCTGGGTAAACTGTTTTCCAAGTGGTAACCTTAATAGAGTATAAGTCTAGATCACTGTAGTCTTCACTGTTGCTTGCTTCCTTAAAATTTCAACAGAGTGGGCTTCAGTCTTCTTGTACTGAGTGTCATTTCTTCAGTTTGATGATTCTGAGTCCCTTCAGTCATTTCTTTTGTTGTCACATTTGGTGGCATAGTATCTGAATTATCTATAGTGGAAGTATTAGACTTGGACTCTATCTTAGACAGAGTATCTTCTTTCTTTCTGCTAATAGTTCCTGTTATCTCTTGGTGGATAACCTTGGCTCCTCTGTGGTGGATATTCTCTATTGTCTTGGTAGCTCTGATTTTTATGTATAGTGAGTTTTTCAATTTGTCCAACCAATTGGTCCAACTTGGAGCTGAGATCTTGGATTTCACTTCTGTCCTTCTTTTCTTTCTTGGCTGGCCTTCTTTCTTCAGATCTTTCTTATCCTTGAAGGAGTCCTTGTAGGGCTTTGACCAGGATGTCTTCTTTCTCTTCTTTCCTATTATGATTGCTCTAGGTAGTTCCTTGTCTGATATCAAAGAATCCTTGGACTGCATCTACTTACTCTTCAGACCTTCTGATATCTAGGGTGCAGACATGCTGAGCAATGTTTGGGGGAATTCCATTCATGAAGATCATTGGACCTATGATGTCCTAGTTGGTGGCATTGAACCCAGTAGCATGCATTCTCTTCTGGATTCTTGTAAAGAAGGCTCTGGGTGATTCTCTGAGATTTATCTTCATCTCTATGATAGATTCTTGAGCCTTGTGGCAGGTTTCATTTCCTGCATACTTTTCAATGAGCCAGTGGACCATGGCTTCATATTCTAGCTCATAAGACATTGCTGCTTGTATCTATCTCACTAGTTCTGAATCTGGGTTATTTGCTGTTTAATGGAAAATTCCTCTGGCTGGTTCTCTGAGCTAAGCCTTGTAGATGACAATTTTTCTTTCATCTGAGAGATTCCTCAAGGCTGCGATTCCTTCAATTCCATCAAGGAATTCTCTGGGGTCTTCCTTTAGGTATTCTGTGAAGGTTGGCAATGAGGTGGCCATTTTATTATCACTTTCTTCTGATTCTGGTTCAGGTTCAGATTCAGATTCTGATTCACTTTCTGAACTGTCACTAGAGATGAGAGTGCTTGGGTATCTTGAGGATGGTATTCTGGACCTTAGATGAAGTAAAATAAGTCTAGGTATTCTTGTAGGAGCTACTTCCAACTCTGCAAGAGGTTGTGATAAAGGTTCTATTAGTGAGATTGATGGGACTGGTATGGAGTATCTGGCTGTAAGGTCTTGGGTTTATATGATAAGATCTTCTAGTTCTTGTGCAAGTTCTTCAAAATCTCTAGTAGGGCTGCCTGTATTGTCTGGTTAATCTGGTTGGGGATTTCAGACTATACTGCCTTCTGGTTCTGGTTGGGATCCTTCTGATGATGGATAGTTGACAAGTCTTGAGGTAATTACTTCTCTTCCTGTCCAGATGCTGGTGATAACTAGTTTTTCTGTGGTGGCAGAGGTTGGTGTTATATCAAATATATCCAGTTTGACTGTAGGTTCTTGTGAGCTAAAAAGTCACATCGATTTGAAATCTTCTCAGTTAAGCCCCCAAATATAATGTGCTTAACTCAATAGAGGCAAATTACAAGATTGGGAATTAATGTAGTTTGGCTTAAGCCCCCAGTTACTTTGTTAAAAGCAACAAAATGTTCTTGGTATTTAGTGGTATAATAGTCAAGATCTGGATACTGTGTGAGCAGTTTCCTTTTTGGAATAGGTTCTTAGGTGTAGCAGTGATTTGTATAAGTAGTTTCCTTCTTGGGTAGTGGTCAATTTGTGTGTAGCATAAGCAGGTTCCTTATTCAGATCAACTGAGAATACTACAATTTTATATAGCAAGGCAATCTTCAAAAGTATGTGATTTCTAGGTGATAGTCTTGGTGCAATGATCTCTATATAGTATGGCAGATTTCTTATGTGGTGCAATCTGGTAATCTGGTAGATAACTCAATTTGGTACAAGTTTTCCTAAATTGGCAGTTCTCTGGGAAATAACTCAGGTGGTACAGATTCTTCTGAATTGGCAGCTTCAACTGGGAATACTACTGGTGTGGATTCTTCCTAAATCAGTAGACTTTTTGAAAATAGTGGCTTATTCCTTAAGTGGTAGACTACTCAAAAGGTGGTGAAGTTCTTTACTTGAACTTAGGCAGCAAATCTTCAGACTTATCTGGCAAGCATACCAAAAATGGACTCTTCTTTATATCAGAAAGTGGACCAGAGTAGAAAAAGGGAACCAATGCTTACAATCTCCTAGTAGTGGCTTTAGAGTGGACATTTCTCCTAAGTATTGCAATCCTTCCTAGATCAAGTGGCTTTTGATAGACATATCCCTTGAAGTGTAGTAGGCAGACTTGTCTTTTACTTTTTAGATTCAATTTTGGACTGAGGTTTATTTACTCTCATCTCTGTGATAATTTATACATTGTGGTTGCTATTTAGTTACTATCTGGCTAACTATAGATTTGCTATTTTATAGTGTATTTGAGTGGACAGCCACTGTCTAGTGGACAGCTACTGTCCAGAGAACAGCCACTGTTCACATTATTCCCTTCTTTGGCTATCTGGTTATTTATACATTTTCCATAGTAATAGTTGCTGATTGCTATGCTAATGTTCACATCATCTAGTTAGGTTTCAAGATTGCTATATTTTATAGTTTATCATAATACTAAAAGAATACTATCTACCCATACTTAAGATATAAGAAATTGTAATGAAAATAATGAATATAGATAGATTTTAATAATAGAAAATCTCAAATATAGAAGAAGAAAAAAAAA
>RBNI01005061.1:0-13070 GCA_003990745.1 Jimgerdemannia flammicorona | reverse complement strand
ACACTTGTACTACGTGACTGCATTCCGACTCAGCAAAGCACTAGTGCTACATCCATATCTAGCCTAGTCCAGATAGCCCCTCACTAGTATAAATACCCCCTCCCCCAGACCTCAGAATCTCAGACCTGAACAATCCGAACACAACTCCTGAGCACTTCCCCACAATATCCCTTCATACAACTACTCCTAGTATAGCAATATCATGAATAGCGAATAAACCTATTTAATAACCCACAAACCACTCTTAAGTAAATCCGCTCCCCATTAGGTCCTACTCCTAACTCCATCACGAAATTTCCTAATTGGGTATTGTCTGCAGCGATACGCTGATTCAACTAAGCTGGTCTTAGTTTCTTGAACTTTCTGAAATATGGAAAATCCTGAACATCCAGAACTAGTCCAAAAAAGGACTTTGGTTGAGATGTCAATCTGATCTTGAAATCAATAAGCGTAGAGGATGTACTCCATACGAAATTGATCTTGACCATAAGAAAATGGTCTTCCAGAATATCCAGAACTTCCAGAAAACCCTTCCAGAACTACGTAACGGTTACCCTAAAAAAGCAACCCTCTTACACTCTCTGAGTTCTTAATAATGATATCTAAGTTACTCTAGTATTTCTAACTAAACTTTAGAAGCCTAACTAACTTCTGCCAAACTGAGAACTGATATATAAATCTGAAAAGGAAACCCCTTTGAACCTGAATCACAAGATATTCAGTCTGTATACAGAAATAATAAGTCTCTTAGTAACTATATTTATATATATATATATATATACTAAAGAAGGATAATACTTTATTTTACTATATATAAAAAAACTATACTTTCTCAATCTTAGTATAACTAAGTAAAAGAATAATTGAAAGGCTTCTTGATATATATATGTGTCAAGTCTTTAAGTAATATCTTATTATTCAAGTTATCTAAGAATAAGCTTGAGGTAATAATAAATATTATTATAACTTGATAGTAGTAGAATTCTAAGCTAAAACAGTATTAAGACACTTTTGTAAGTAGGAAGCAAGATCTAATCTCAGATAGAAAACCCCAGAATCAACTATAGATAACTCAAAAGTTGATCTATAAATAAAACCTATTTAGCAATAGCTATTAGAATTAGATAGAGTCAGAAAAACATCAATCAAGACCTCAACTAATAATATAGATCAAATCTACTAGAATCTATATAAAGTATTTAAGAACTATCACTCAGATCTTAGAAATATCTGCAGCTGCTATAGATTTAATACTTTCATTCAAAGTTATATCAGTATTACTAAGACTCTAGAATTAACTACTATAGCTATCTAGATATTTTTAAACTATATTTCTGAAACTCTCACTATAGTATAAATATATAGTTACCAAAGAGTAGATTGAGTCAGACCAATACTATATCACTTTAACCTAAATATCACTTTATTACTAAATAATAATCTATTATATAAATTTAATAATTAGATATTAATAAGAATAGTTGAACTCTTATAAGCTTCAAAATAAAAAGTAGGACTAGCTATTTAACCAGAATTAGAAATTCTTTTTGAAAGACTAAGTCAGTATTATGATATCCAAACTCATTAAAAGAGTAAATTAAAAAAAGATCTAAAAGATTATTAATCTGATAATATTTAGTAAAAAACTAATAGATCTAGAAATATTTCAACCAATTATTTCTAGTTATTAAGAGAGTTAAGAACTCTAGATATCTGAAAAAGACTAGCTACCAGTTCAGAGATTTGGACTATCCAATCTCACCAACCTATTTGGTCTCTTTACTAAGAACTAAGTATATAACTCTAAAGTATTTTAACTATATTAAACAGATATCTCATCAGAAAAATCAACTCTAATAAAACTACTACCAGTAATTACAATAACTAATAGTTAAATTTAAGTTCTTATCCTATAGTTAGTAATACTAATTGAAATAGTTAGACAGATAGCAGAACAAAAAAAACCTACTAAGATCTTATAAATTCTAATATTTAGTAAAAAGAACAGTAATATTAAGATATTTATCAATATAGTATCATGTAGTAGTCGCTGAGTCCTTCAAATACACCAGATTCTCTTCAAGGTGTATCTCTTTAGACTAACTCAAGTTTGTTATAAGTAAGTTCTTATTGGAGTGCCTTTTCAAGGTCTTATAGTCCTCAAACTTCTTATCTTTAACTGTCTTGTTATCTCTTAGATTGCTTGCAAGGAAGTATGTATATTGCACTGAGAAGACTGACTTTATTTCAAAGGAAATAAGAGGAGTATTTATACAAAATATAATTCAATGGTTGCTAAGATATAAAGTTAAATATAAATTCCAATAACTAAAACTACTAAGTTCCAGAGTCGGTACTGATGGTTGTACAGGTTCAGGATGCTGGCATTATCCAGTATTATATGAGAATATCAGTGCTGGCATTATCCAGTGTTACATGAGAATACTGGTACTGGTATTATCCAGTGTAACAAAGAACTTAGAGCAGAAAGTTCAGGATTATGGGGGCTTTATCATCATCATCACTGAAGGAGATGAGATCTGCGAATTTGTCATATAGGTCATGCATTTCGTGTACTTTGCATGCTTCGGTTATGTCATGCAGGATGACGTCATCGATGACATCATCACATTCAGCTGTGGCAGGGAAATCAGAAATAAGATCTGGAGCTCTCCAGTCTATGAGGTTCTCTTCAACAAAATAGGGAACAAATGTGGGGTCTTGGAGAGGTCTAACCTGGATGCTTGGGCCTTGGAATACTGAGATCAATCCTTGCAGGAATTGATCTGGGTTGTCCTGGAGGATAGGGTGCCAGAAGTCTTCTACTTCTTCACTGTTGAGGGTGATAGTGGACTGGGCTTCTGTAGCCACCCTGGCTTCTAGTGCATTGATATGGTGGGATGATAGGTCTCTGAAATCTGAGACTCTAACATACTCCAAGTT
Source organism: Jimgerdemannia flammicorona (assembly GCA_003990745.1). NCBI lineage: Eukaryota > Fungi > Mucoromycota > Endogonomycetes > Endogonales > Endogonaceae > Jimgerdemannia > Jimgerdemannia flammicorona. The sequence goes on along the minus strand of RBNI01005061.1, from coordinate 10,127 downwards.
GGGGATCAACCATGGTACATGCCTGAAGATCTGATGGATCTTCTTAGCTGTCCTCATTTCATGTATATTTATGGGAGTGGTATCTTGTAGCTCTTGGGTGCTGGCCTGTAGGAACTCCTGGCAGAGGAGGTTTCCTATTTCATACTTCTGTTATATTTGGAGGCATTCGGTAGCAATGGTGATCCTTGTTTTCATTTTGTGGCAGTAGAGAATAAAGTAATAAGGGTCTGCAGTACCCAGGTTGACACTAGGAGTCCTTCTTGAGCAGGTCCCCATGGCTCTTCTGATATCTTGGAACATTGTTTCTTCAACCAAGGTGCCTTGATGGTTCCTTGACCTTGAGATTTGACAGGCAGCAGGCATTTCATTTGTGGTAAGTCTTTGAGCTATTTTGGGATTGGTGGTTCTTGTTGGTTGCTGCTACTATGGTTCCTTGATCCTTCTTTTATATTCTTCAGGATGTTTGTACTGTGGTCACAATGACTCACAGTTGGTCATTATTGCTCATCTTGTATGTCATATAATCTTCTCGTGCTTTGATCTGGTGGCTTTGTAAGGAAAGGCTGTCTCCTGTGCTGATGTCATCATTCTGGGGTCACTGTTATATCTTCCTTCTGAATAAGGATCTTCCTGAGCATTATTATTCATTGGTCCAGTCCTGAAAAATTTGCTGATCCCATAACCTCTGGCAAGAGGTCAAAAAGTGGTGTTTATGGGCTGGCATCTTCTCTTTGTATTTTGGCATGATGGTGAAGGGTCGCTTCCTTTATATAGAGCAAGGGCCTGATTCTGATCTTGACCAATCAGTTGATAGTTTGAACTCCTCTGACTTTGAAAGTCTCATGGATGAGTAGTTGCCAGTGCTGTATCCCTTAGAGAATAGTCCAGACAGATAGCCTGCTGGTCATGAGATATGCTGTTACAATTCGCAGACTAGAACCTTGTGAGTGATCATTATGTTTTGCTTCTCTTATATAGGTTCATGGTATTTCTTAAGTCTGTTCCTATATACTGTGGTAGGCAGTATAGTCCCTGAGATTTTTCTAAGCTAGAAGGTAGTTCCCTTGATATCTTGCACATAGAAGGGTCCTTCTCATTTGAGCTCCAGTTTTCGCGACTATGAGGCTTCTACCATATTTTGATACAGTAGAACCTTTTCTCTAATTCGGATGGGTTCTAGGGCCTTGTGATTCTTTTCTGTATTCTTCCTTATCAGCACTTGTGACTTGGTGATGTAATCTTCAGCCTTCTTCCTGATTTGGTATAGTCTCTGGATTTCTGCATCAATCCATCTCTAAGTTAGATCTAGATTTGTGGCTGAGGTTCTATCAGAATCTTCTCTGAAGAGCAGCTCCCTTGGGGTAAAGTGTGTGCTCTATGACCATATATCTCATAGGACAGAGAGGGCAGTTGGGAGATAGTTATCCCAATTCTCATATATCTCTGAGATCTTCACTAGGATATTCTTGAGGGTCTTGTTGGTTCTCTCTGTCTGTTCATTTTCTTGAGGGTAGTATGTGGTGGTCTTGATGTGCTGGATCTTGTATTTCTGATACATTATCTCATAGAATCTATTGATAAATTCTGTTCTGTAGTCTGTTGTGATTTGCTTTAGTGTCTTGTAGCAGCAGATGATTTCTCAGTATAGGAAGTCAGCTATAGAGAGGGCATTAGCTTCTTGTAATACTCCTGTCTCTATCCATTTGGTGAAGAGGTCTACAATAACTATAATATAGCAGTTTCCTGATAGTGTTACTTGTAGTGGTCCAATGATATCTATTACGATGTGGTAGAAGGGGATAGGCTCAATTCTTGATGACCTGGGTGCCTGATCTTGCTGATCTTGTTTCTGTTTTTGGCACTTATCATACCCTTTGACAAATTGGCACAGGTCTTCTTCCATCTTGGGCCACCACATGGTTCTTCTTGCCTTGTTGTATGTGTTGGTTCCTCTTAGGTATCCTTGCTCATGTACTTCCTTCATTACTTGATACTTCTTGTATTTGGGTATTACTAGCTTTCCTCCTTTTCTGAGTATAGTGTTGTCTAATTCAAACTGTTTCCAAGTTCAGTTGATGATAGTAATTGTCCAGGGTTCGAGGTAGTTGGGCATCTTCTGCTGCCCAAGATAGCTGATTAATCCATAGTATAACTCCTTATTCATATTGAATAGTCTTGATGGGGATGTTTCGGGGTATCCTTGAGAGTGCATCGGCATTGGTATTGGTCTTTCCTGAGTGGTACTTGACAGTACAGTCATACTCTTGCAGCCTGTAGATCCATCTGGTATAAATTCCTTTGGGGTTCAGAGTGTGGAATAGCCAGGCAAGAGCAGAATGGTCTGTTTGAATGGTGAAGTGTTTCCCAGCTAGGTAGTAGTGGAACTTATCTACTGCCCAAACTACTGCTAAGCATTCAAGCTTGCATGACTCATAGTTCTGTTCTGCTCCATGGGTACCTTGACTTATATAGGAGATAACATATTCATGTCCATCTTTCTTCTAAGCTAGGACTGCTCCAAGTCCTATAGCACTTACATCTGTCTGCAGGATGAATTCTAGGTTCCAATCTGGTCTCCTGAGGATAGGTGCTTGGGTCAATCTGATCTTGAGTTTATTGAAGGTTTCTTGGTACTCCTTGGTCTATTCAAATTTAGTCTCCTTCTTCAGTAGCTTGTAGATAGGTGCTGTAATATTGGAGTATCCTTTGATGAATCTTCTGTAGTAGCTGGCCAGTCCAAGGAAGGCATGGACTTCTATAGTTGTTTTGGGTCTTGGGTAGGCTGCAATAGCCTCAATCTTCATGGGGTCTATATAGATTCTGGTCTGGTTGATAAGGTGTCCTAGGTAGGCAATTTCTTAAGCTGTAAACTTGTATTTCTTGAGCTTAATGTAGAGGCTATGCTCCTTGAGCCTCTTGAGGGCTAGCTGTATGTGATTGACATATTCTCATATAGTATTGCTGAAGATGATCACATCATCAATATAGACAAAGAGCTATTTTCCAATCTCATTGCTGAAGACTCTGTTCATCATCTGCTGGAAACTTGCTGGGGCATTGTACATTCCAAATGGCATTCGTAGATAGATATAGGTGGCATCAGGTGTGATGAAGGCTGATTTCTCACTGGTATCTTGAGTGAGACCGATCTGATGGAAGCCAGAGAACAGATCCAAGGTGGTGTAGTATTTAGCTTCACTTCTAAGGGTGGTAAGGATTTCTTGAATATTTGGCAAGGGCTGCCTATCGTTCTTGGTGATGACATTGAGCTTCCTGTAGTCAATGCAAAGTCTTGGTGCAAACTCTCCAGGTTTGCTTCCTTTCTTCAGAGCTAGGACAATGGGTGAGGCCCAGGGGTTGATAGCTTGCTTGATGATTCTGGCTTCTTCCATTTCCTTGAGTTCTGCTCGCAGCCACTCTCTGTAGGCAGGTGGTATGGGTCTGGCTTTCTGGTAGATAGGCTTAGTATCACCAGTGTCAACTTCATGGTAGTACTTGGGTTCTTGATTGTGGATATCCCTAAAGTCTGTAGCAAGTACTCCTTTATTCTAGTGCAGGATCTTGAGAAGTTGTTCCTTCAGGGGAAAGTTTTCTCCAATGATATATGTATGCTTGTTCTGGTTCTTGTCTTTCTTATGTTCAAGTTCAGTAATCTTAGTAGTGGCATAGGCTCCTCTTCCAGTAGATCCAAAGCCTTGTTCTCCTTTCTTGGTCTTGATGAGTTCAATGGTTTCTATGATCTTGGGCTTCTTGATTTTCGTAGATCAGCATCTGGCCAATCCTGTCATGCTTCTTGACTTCGAAGGAGGTGGTGTGGTTGTGGTTCCTGACTATGAGGAAGATCTCACCAGTATAATCGGGGTCAATTACTCCTTCAACTGAGATTTCACTTTTGGCTAGACTGCTCCTGGTCTTGATAATTCCAGCATGGTTTTCTGGTAACTTGACTCCAATTCCAGTGCCAAGTAGAGTAGTGGTCTGTTGTTCAAGGGTAGCATCTTGAATGCTGACAAGATCTATTCCTATGGCTCCTTCAGTCTTATATTCTGAGATCTTGGCTTCAGGGTGAAACTTCTTGACCTTGAGGGTGATGTCTGATTCTTGTTCCTCCTCATCATCACTGTCAGCTTGAAGCTCTGGGGGCTGGTCATCTTCTTCAGCTTTCCTTTTTGCTTCAGTGGCTTCTTGCTCATATTTCTGTTGGTAGATTTTTCTGACTTCACTGATACAGGACCAGCAGTCATTCAGGTGTTCAGAGCAGTACATCCTAGTACCATGGGGACATCTTCCTTGAGGGGTATAGCTATCAATAATCTTGTTGTACCACTGCTCATCTGTGAGCTTGGGTGTCTTGCTCTTGTTCTTATTCACTGAGTGCATGAAGACCTCTGTGTCCTCTTCATCTCCTTCCTCTATGTCTGGTAGGACTCCTTTGTGGACATTGATAGAGACTCATACCTTTCTTCCTCTGTAGTTGATCTGCATCTTCTGGGCATTGAGGTCAATGATGGCCTTGGCCTTATGAAGCCATTGGTTGCCAATGAGGATATCATAGTTGGTGGCACTTGTAACAATCATGTCTACTGGGATGGTAGCTCCTCCTATCTTGATGGGGACTTCTCGGATTTTGCCAAGGGGGGTAGCTCGTGTACCATCTGCTGTGACAAAGACCATCTTGGTGGACTCTTCAATGTCCCAACCTAGGTGGTCAATTGCCTTCTTGCTCATGAGACATCCTCCAGCACCAGTATCAATAATGGCATCAAAGATACAGTCTTTGATCTGGCAGGGGGTATAGGCTGATGTCTTGCGCTGGTCTTTGGATTCTTCGCCTGAGTTCTTGGATTCTTCCTGTGCATTGTGAGCTTCTACAATCTTGTACTCTTGATTCTTGGCAGTAGTTGCAAGTCCTACTCTCAACTGCTGTCTAAAGGCAGGGACTTCAGCTAGCTGTCCAAAAGTAGCATTGACCTTCTGTTCCTTGAGGTCCTTGTAGATGTCATACTAGTGGATCTTGGTCTTGCACAGCTTCTGTTCCTTCTTGCTTTCACTTTCTCCTAAGACTGAAGTAGTGCCTTCAATAATTTGGCGGATAGCTTCATCTAACTCCATGTCTTGATCAATCTCCTTAGGTTGGGTCTTGCTTTGAATAGTGATAGCTGGGGTCTTCTTTGGTCTTCCAACTGGCTTGCTGTTGCTCTTCTTGTTATAGGGCTTGGACTGGGTTCTGGTATCTTCAGTAGCAGGGTAGAATTCAAGCTCCTCATAGTATTCTTCATCATCAGTGTCACCAATCTCCTCAATGACTACTGCATTGGTTTGTTCTCTGGTTCTGCTAGTATTGCTTGGTTGAGCTTTGTGTCTTGTTTCAGTCATACAACTCTTTGCATAGTGGTCTTCTTCTCCACATCTGAAGCATATAATATTGCGTTCTTCTGTAGTAGCTGCAAATCTCTGCACTGGTCTCCTGTTAGTACTTCAGACTTCTCTGACAACATCACCAAGGTGTGCAGTCATCTCAGCAAACTGCTTGACAAGTTCCTCCACTGGATCAGCTTTGGCTATCTTGGGGGTAGGTGGGGTTGGTTGTCTGTTTATGACTGTAGCAGGTAAGATACTAGTTGGCTTTGATGGCTCCATCTTGATACTAGTTATTTTCTCCATTAAGTGTTTGGCAGGGTGTCTGGCAGTTCAATATCTCTGTGCAAAGACCACTTTCTGATCAAGGGTCAGTGCAGCTGGGGTAGACCGGATTGCTAGGGCAATTTCAGGGTGAACTCCTTTGAGGAAGGTTGAATCTGCTATTTGTTCCTTGAGGTGGTCATCATAGCCAGCCAAGACAATCTGGTGGCAGATTCAGGTATAGAATGAGTTGAGATCTTCACTAAGTCCCTGGCAGATAGTATTGAGTTGATCCTTGAGAGCTTGCTTGATCTCTTCAGTATAATATGTTGTTCTGAGGAAGACCTTCATGTTAGTAAGTTTGGCTGCACCAGTATCAGCAATGGTGGCTACATTGAACTTGTCTCTGATAGATTCTCTGAGACTGACTGGTAGAAGGGCCAATTGAGCATCCACACCAAGGGCTTGTACAGTGGCAAATTGTTCAAAGTCTTCAATGAAGATCAGGATTGACTCTTCAGTAGTATATCCATAGAATGTGGGGGGACACATTTCCATCTTGTCTTGGATTCTTGCAGGGGTGACTCTTGTAGTCAGGGTAGTTGTTGTGGGGGTTGTTCATTTTTCAGCTTGAAAGTGAGAGATTCATCTTGAATCACCAGTCAATGGGCACCAAGTTGTCACATAGTAGTCACTGAGTCCTTTAAATACACCAGATTCTCTTCAAGGTATATCTCTTTAGACTAACTCAAGTTTGTTATAAGCAAGTTCTTATTGGAGTATCTTCCTAAGGTCTTATAGTCCTCAAACTTCTTATCTTTAACTATCTTGTTATCTCTTAGATTGCTTGCAAGAAAGTGTGTGTATTGCACTGAGAAGACTGACTTTATTTCAAAGGAAATAAGAGGAGTATTTATACAAAATATAATTCAATGGTTGCTAAGATATAAAGCTAAATATAAATTCCAATAACTAAAACTACTAAGTTCCAGGGTCAGTACTGATGGTTGTACAGGTTCAGGATGCTGGCATTATTTAGTATCACATCAAAATGCCGGTACTGGCATTATCCAGTGTTATATGAGAATACCGGTGCTGGCATTATCCAGTGTTACATGAGAATACTGGTGCTGGCATTATCCAGTGTAACAAAGAACTTAGAGCAGAAAGTTTAGGATCATGGGGGCTTCATTATCATCATCACTGAAGGAGATGAGATCTACAAATTCGTCATGTAGGTCATGTATTTCGCATACTTCACATGCTTTGGTTATGTCATGCGGAATGACATCATCGATGACATCATCACGTTCGGCTGTGGCGGGGAAATTGGGAACAAGATCTGGAGCTCTCCAGTCTATGAGGTTCTCTTCCACAAAATAGGGAACAAATGTGGGGTCTTGGGGAGGTCTAACCTGGATGCTTGGGCCTTGGAATACTGAGATCAATCCTTGCAGAAATTGATCTGGGTTGTCCTGGAGGATAGGGTGCCAGAAGTCTTCTACTTCTTCACTATTGAGAGTGATAGTGGACTGGGCTTCTGTAGCCACCCTGGCTTTTAGTGCATTGATATGGCAGGATGACAGGTCTCTGAAATCTGAGACTCTAACATACTCCAAGTTGGGGATCGACCATGGTGCATGCCTGAAGATCTGATAGATCTTCTTAGCTATCCTTGTTTCGTATATATCCATGAGAGTGGCATCTTGTAGCTCTTGGGTGCTGGCCTGTGGGAACTCCTGGCAGAGGAGGTTTCCTATTTCATACTCCTGCCACATTTGGAGGCATTTGGTAGCAATGGTGATCCTTATTTCCATTTCACAGCAGTAGAGAATAAAGTAATAAGGGTCTGCAGTACCCAGGTTGACACTAGGAGTCCTTCTTGAGCAGGTCCCCATGGCTCTTCTGATGTCTTAGAACATCCTTTCTTCAACCAAGATGCCTTGATGGTTCCTTGACCTTGAGGTTTGGCAGGCAGCAGGCATTTCATTTGTGGTAAGTCTTTGAGCTATTTTGGGATTGGTGGTTCTTGTTGGTTGCTGCTACTATGGTTTCTTGATCCTTCTTTTATATTCTTTAAGATGCTTGTACTATGGTCACAATGACTTACAGTTGATCATTATTGCTCATCTTATATGCCATATGATCTTCTCATGCTCTGATCTGGTGGCTTTGCAAGAAAAGACTGTCTCCTGTACTGATGTCATCATTCTGGGGTCACTATTACAATAGTTAATATAGAGTATTAAGCTAACTAATTAAATAATAATTCAGTATTTACTCAAATTTTACTAATAATATAAACTATATCTTCTAGTAACTATATATATATATATAATATATATAACTCAGATAAAGATAGTAGTAATATTCTTTACAGAAATAGTAGCTGAGTTTTAGTATATTCTAAAAGAATATCTGATAATCTAAAAAAACAGATCTTTAGTTTATAGTCAGAATATAGCTAATGGTTGACCAGAATAAGATAATCATAATATAGGCTCAGGACTCAAACTTCTCTTATTGTATAAGTTTTAAAATATAGTTTATATTTAATAAACTGATCTATATAAAGTTCTATAATAATAATAAGGAGAATTTTAAAATCTCTACTATCAGAATAGATATATATATATATATCTTAATATAATAGAGCTTATTTATTGAGAAAACAACCTAGTTATTAATAGTATTAGAGCCAAATACTTTATTACAGGATTATCTAACTAACTTATATAGAAGATTAATATAATAATACTTATTTTAATCTATTGAAATTCTCATTATTATATATCTTAATAAGATAGCTTAGATATATATATATTTCTTTATAACTATATTATATTTAAGTTATATATATTACTTGATATATAAATATATAAGTAATTAATAAAAATAATACTATTCTTCTCCTCAACTCTATATTTCTAACTAAGTTATATATAATAAAGATTATAAGCTCTGATTAATAGCTAATAAATATCTCTCTAAGACTATATATGATTCAATATTAAGATATTATAAGAAATAAATTGAGAAGCCAGTATAAGTATACTAAATATAGCTATAGATATCTCCAGAATAGATATAATAATAGTTATAATTTCTATAGTAAGTATAAATATAGTTAAGAGATCTATTTCAATCTTTAATAATAATAATTATGCTATTTAGATATTCTATATAAATAATCTCCTAGAAGAATGTAGCTTAGTAGAGTATATAAAACTGTAAATATAGATTTAAGATTACTATATTACAAATAATCGCCGAGTATTATAAGAGATCACTTTTATATTATTAAACTAGTAAATAAAGCTTATAATATATACTACAATAGCTTATAATATATAAGAGACTTTATACAATTATTATAGATAAGTATCCTTATTAAATTAGTTCTATCTGAAATCTCAGCTATTCAATCTATAAATGAAGCCCAAGAAAAGTATCTATAAATATACTAATCATATCAATAATCTGATAAATCAAGTGAATTCTCTAAGCATATCAGTAGAGTATACAATAATGAAGATAAGATTCTAATCCTTATAAGAGATCTTCCTGAGATATATAATATTATAGTAATAACTATATATATGAGAGCAGAAAACTTATAGACTATACTTATATAATAACAAGTCTCATCAATGAAGAGATACATTAAGAAAATAGTAATAATAATAATGAGAAAGTATTCTATAAGTTATATAGATGAGATAAGAAATACCAATAAGATAAAAAATAAAAATAGAAACTATTATTACTGTAGTAAGTATAAATATATACAAAATAATTGCTATTATAAAAATAAAGAGAATGATGAAAATAAGTATAGAAATCAATAATGGTAATATAGAAGTAGTGGAAAGATTTGAGGGAATAGCAAAGGATAATATAATATAAATACTACTAAAACTGATAATAATTGAGATAGAGATATATTTTATATATAATGTAATGGTGACCCCAGAATGATGACATCAGCACAGAAGACAGTCTTTCCTTGCAAAGCCACCAGATCGGAGCACGAGAAGATTATATGGCATACGAGATGAGCAATGATAACCAACTGTGAGTCATTGTGACCACAGTACAAGCATCCTGAAAAATATAAAAGAAGGATCAAGGAACCGCAGTAGCAGCAACCAACAAGAACCACCAATCCCAAAATAGCTCAAAGACTTACCACAAATAAAATGCCTGCTGTCTGCCAAACCTCAAGGTCAAGGAATCACCAAGGTACCTCAGTTGAAGAAAGGATGTTCCAAGACATCAGAAGAGCCATGAGGACCCGCTCAACAAGGACTCCTAGTGTCAACCTGGGCACTGCAGACCCTTATCACTTCATCCTCTACTGCCATGAAATGGAAACAAGGATCACCATCGCTACCGAATGCCTCCAAATGTGGCAGGAGTACGAAATAGGAAACCTCCTCTACCGGGAGTTCCCACAGGCCAGCACCCAGGAGCTACGAGATGCCATCCCCATAGACATACGCGAA
>RBNI01005060.1:0-13070 GCA_003990745.1 Jimgerdemannia flammicorona | reverse complement strand
CCAAGACCAGCACCCCGACCCCCCCCCACATGTTGCCAGTCAAAGGCACTGGGTCCCCCCTGCCCAGTACACTCACCAGAATGCACATTGCTCGCCATCTTGAGAGCACCGATACTTGAAGATGTTGCCGAAAGTGTTGTCAGAATCTTGTGTCACCCGAATGTTACAGGTGAAAGAGGTGTCTCATCCTTGGTAGACACTTAACCTTTGAAGTATGTCAGATTTCTGTATCTTATAAACTTGATCTTCTTTGACTCCATAGAGTCCTTGGGATGCAGGAGTGGGTGAGTTCAAAGTGAATCTGCCTGTAGGCTTACTAGTTCCTTTGCTTTCTCTTTACTTTGAACTATTTTAATCTGAGGTTTATTCACTCTAAGATACTGGATTATTTATACAAGTTTGCTAGCTATAAGGTAGCTATGTTATGAGTAATTCTGCTAATAATAAAGTATTCACTAGTAGCAAGGTATTCACTAGTAGCAAGATATTTACTAGTAGTAAGGTATTCACTAGTAGCAAGGTATTCACTAGTAGTAAGGTATTCACTAGTAGCAAGGTATTCACTAGTAGCAAGGTTCTATGACTGCTATTTATGTGACTATACTATATTGGAAATTGGGTTCAGGTATCACAATCAAATGTCTACTTCCCCTGATTCATGTTCCTAATTTGGATCAACTGTCACAGTATATAGTTTTATAATAATTTTGAAGTATTAGAAGTTTTTCCACTTATGATCAATCTTTCTCAAGAATCTATTACAAATATAGATAACTCTACAAGAACCAATCAGTATCATTGATACTAGTAGTAATAATCAAGAAATATCTTCATCCTGACTATATTCTAGATTTAAACTAAAGAAGTCAATAAAATTGCTACTGAGTAAATTAAAACTCATAACAACTAAAATAAATTTTATAAACTCAATAATAAGAATATATAATATATATTTGACATATTTATAATATATTATAAAGAAGTTGCTCATACCAAAGACCTCAAAGAAGAATTTGAAAATTTAATCAGTAGTCACTTTTATGAGAAATATATACAAAAATATATCAAAGCTACAATTGAATATTCTCTGAATTTTCTCTTTGATGATAGCAACTATAAAGCTAAGATCTTTCTAAATTATAAGAGATATTATATTAATTAAAGAAAATCTCACCTTTATTACTGAGTCCTCTATATATAAATAAAGATAATTCAATATTGAGAACTATAGACTACTGGACTCAGTGAAGTCTTTATCACATTATTCTAATTTAGGAGAGTAATTGAAGAACTACCTGAATCTGATTTTGTATAAATACTCCCCTTATTTCCTTCGAAATAAAGTCAGTCTACTCAGTGCAATATACACAATTCCTTGCAAGCAATCTAAAGAGATAACAAGACAGTTTAAAGATAAGTTTGAGGACTATAAGACCTTGGAAAGTCACTCCAATAAGAACTTGCTTACAACAAACTTGAGTTAGTCTAAGAGATATATCTTGATGTATTTGAAGGACTCAGTGACTACTACATGACAACTTCATGCTCATTGGCTGGTGATTCAAGACAAATCCCTTACTTTCAAGCTGAAAAATGAACAATCACCACAACGACTACCTTGACTATAAGAGTCACCCCTGCAAGAATTCAAGATAAGATGGAAATGCATCTCCTTACATTCTATAGATATACTACTGAAGAGTTAATCCTGATCTTTATTAAAGACTTTGAATAATTTGCTACTGTATAAGCCCTTAATGTGAATGTACAATTGGCCCTTCTACCTATCAGCAGCCAAACTTGCCAACATAAAGGCCTTTCTCAGAACAATATACTATACTGAAGAGATCAAGCAAGCTCTTAAGGATCAACTCAACACTATCTGCCAGGGACTCAGTAAAGATCCCAACTCATTTTATACCAGAATCTGTTACCAGATTGTCTTGGCTGACTATGATGATGCCCTCAAGAAATAAATAGCAGATTCAATCTTCCTCAAAGGAGTTTATCTGAAATTTCCCTAGTAATCCAGTCTACCCCAGTTGCACTGACCTTTGATCAGAAAGTGGTCTTTGCATAGAGATATTGGACTGCCAGACACCCTGTCAAACACTCAATGGAGCAAATAACTAGTATCAAGATAGAGTCATCAAAGCCAACTAGAATCATATCTACCATAGTTGTAAACAGACAACCATCCCCACCTACCCCCGAGGTAGCCAAAGCTGACCCAGTAGAGGAACTTGTCAAGTAGTTTGCCAAGATGACTGTATACCTTGGTGATGTTGTTAGAGAAGTCTGAAGTACCAATAGGAGACTAGTACAGAGATTTGCAGCTACTATAGAAGAATGCAATATCACATGCTTTAGACGTAAAGAAGAAGGCCACTATGCAAAGAGTTGCATGACTGAAACAAGATGCAAAGCCCAACCAAGTAATGCTACCAGAACCAGAGAATAAATCAATGCAGTAGTCATTAAGAAATACTATGAAGAGCTCGAATTCTACCCTACTACTGAAGGTACCAGAACTCAGTCCAAGCTCTATGACAAGAAGAGCAACAGCAAGCCAGTTGGAAGACTAAAGAAGACCCCAGCTATCACTATCCAAAGCAAGATCCAACCTGAGGAGATTGATCAAGATATAGAGTTATATAGATGAAGCTGCCTGCCAAATCATTGAAGACACTACTCCAGTCTTAGGAGAAAGTGAATGCAAGAAGGAATAGATCCTGCACAAGACCAAGATCCACCAGGATGATATCTACAAGGATCTCAAGGAACAGAAGATCAATTCTCTTTTAGACAACTAGCCCAAGTCCCTGTCCTCAGACAGCAGTTGAGAGTAGAACTTGCAACTACTGCTAAGAATCAAGAGTTCAAGATTGTAGAAGCTCACAATGCACAAGAAGATGATCAAGAAGACTCAGATGAAGAATCTGAAGATCAGTGCAAAATATCAGCCTATACTCCATGTCAGATTGAAGATTGTATCTTTGATGCCATCATTGATACTAGTGCTGGAGAATACCTTATGAGCAAGAAGACAATTGACTGCCTATGCTGGGATATTGAAGAGTCCACTAAGATAGTCTATGTCACAGCAGATGGTACATGAGCTACCCCCCTTAGCAAAATATGAGAAGTCTCCATTAAGATAGGAGGAGCTACCATCTCAGTAGATGTGATTGTTATAAGTACCACCAACTATGACATCTTCATTGGCAATCAATGAATTCACAAGGCCAAGGTCATCATTGACCTCAATGCCCAGAAGTTGCAGATCAACTATAGAGGAAGAAAGGTATGAGTCTCTATCTATGTCTACAAAGGAGTTCTACTAGATATGGAGGAAGAAGATGAAGAGGATACAGAAGTCTTCATGAATTTGGTGAACAAGAACAAGAACAAGACACCTAAGCTCACAGATAAGCAGTGGTACAACAAGATCATCAATGACTATGCTCCTCAAGGAAGATGCCCCCATGGTACTAGGATGTACTACTCTGAAAACCTGAATAACTACTGGTCCTATATCAGTGAAGTCAGGAAAATCTACCAACAGAAGCAGGAGCAAGAAGCTGTAGAAGCAAAAAGGAAAGCTGAAGAAGATGACCAGCCCCTGGAGCTGTAAGCTGACAGTGATGATGAGGAGGAACAAGAACCAGACATCACCCTCAAGGTCAAGAAATTTCACCCCAAAGCTAAGATCCCAGAATATAAGACTGAAGAAGCTATAGAAATAGACCTTGCCAGCATTTAAGATGCTACTCTTGAACCACAGACCACCACCCTACTTGGCACCAGAATTGGAGTCAAGTTGCCAGAGAACTATGCTGAAATTATCAAGACCAGGAGCAGTCTGGCCCAAAGTGAAATATCTGTTAAAGGAGGAGTAATTGACTCTAATTATACTGGTGAGATCTTTCTCATAGTCAGGAATCACAACCCCACCATCCCATTTAAAGTCAAAAAGCATGATAGGATTGATCAGATGCTGATCCACAAAATCAAGAAGTCCAAGATCACTGAAGCCATTGAACTTATCAAGATGAAGAGAGAAGAACAAGGTTTTGGATCTACTGGAAGGAGAGTCTATGCTGCCACCAAGATTACCAAAATTGAGCACAGGAAATACAAGGACCAGAACAAGCACACATATACCATTGGAGAAAGCTTTCCTCTAGAAGAACAACTTCTCAAGATCCTGCACCAGAATGAAGGAGTACTTGCTATGGACCTCAGGGATATCTATAATCAAGAATCCAAGTACTACCATGAAGTTGACACTGGTGATACCAAGCCCATCTACCAGAAAACCAGACCTATACCACCTGCCTACAGAGAATGGCTGTAAGCAGAACTCAAGAAAATGGAAGAAGCTGGAATCATCAAGTAAGCTATCAGTCCCTGGGCTTCACCCATTGTCCTTGCCCTAAAGAAAGGAAGCAAGCCTGAAGAGTTTGCCCCAAGACTCTATATTGACTACAGGAAGCTCAATGCAATCACTAAGGAGGATAGGCAGCTCTTGTCAAATATTCAAGAAATCCTTACCACCCTAAGAAGTAAAGACAAATACTATACTATCTTGGATCTATTCTTAGGTTTCCATCAGATTGGTTTCACTCAAGATACTAGTGTGAAATCAGTCTTCATTATCTCTGATACCACCTATAACTACCTGCAAATGCCATTTGGAATATGCAATGCCCCAGCAAGTTTTCAGCAGATGATGAACAGAGTCTTCAGCAATGAGATTGGAAAATGGCTTTTTCTCTATATTGATGATGTGATCATCTTCAGCAACACTACACAGGAATATATCAACTATATACAGCTATCTCTCAAGAAGCTCAAGAAGCATGGCCTCTATATCAAGCCTAAGAAGTGTAAGTTTATAGCTCAGGAAATCACCTACCTAGGACACCTCATCAACCAGACTGAAATCCACACAGATTTCATAAAGATTGAGGCTGTTGCAGCCTACCCAAGACTCAGAACAACTACAGAAGTCCATGTCTTCCTTAGACTGGCCTCCTACTACAGAAGATTCATCAGAGGATACTCTAATATTACAGCACCTATCTATGAGCTACTGATGAAGGAGACCAAATTTGAATGGACCAAAAAATACCAAGAAACCTTCAATGAACTCAAGATCAGGTTGACCCAAGCACCCATCCTCAGAAGACCAGATTGAAACCTAGAATTCATCTTGCCAACAGATGTAAGTACTATAGGACTTGGAACAGTCTTAGCTTAGAAGAAAGATGGACATGAATATGTCATCTCCTATACAAGCCAAGGTACCTGTAGAGCAGAACAGATCTATGAGTCATATAAGCTTGAATGCTTAGCAGTAGTTTGGGCAGTAGACAAGTTCCAATACTACCTAGCCAGGAAACACTTCACTATTAAAACAGATGATTCCGCTCTTACCTGGCTATTTCATACTCTGAACCCTAAAGGAATATATACCAGATGGATCTACAGACTGCAAGAGTATGACTGTACTATTAAGTACTGCTCAGGGAGAACCAAAACCAATACTGATGTACTCTCAAGGACACTCTGAAACACTCCCATCAAGACTATTCAACATGAATAAGGAGTTATACTATAGATTAATCAGCTATCTTGAGTAGCAGAAGATGCCCAACTACCTCGAACCCTGGACAATTCCTATTATCAACTGAACTTGGAAAAAGTTTGAACTAGACAACACCACACTCAGAAAAGGAGAAATGCTTGTAATATCCAAATACAAGAAGTATCAAAAAATAAAGGAAGTACATATACAAGGATACTTAGGAGGAATCAACACATATGACAAGATAAGAAGAACTATGTAGTAGCCTAAGATAGAAGAAGATCTGTGCCAATTTGTCAAAGAGTGTGATAAGTACTGAAAACAGAAACAAGATCAGCAAGACCAGGTACCCAGGTTATCAAGATTTGAGTCTATCTCCTTCTACCACATTGCAATGGATATCATTGGGCCACTATTGGTACCACTATCAGGAAACTGCTATATTATAGTTATTATGGACCTCTTTACCAAATTGATAGAAGTAAGAGCATTACAAGAAGCCAATGCTCTCTCTATAGCTGAAATCATCTACTACTATAAGACACTAAGGCAAATCACCACAGACTATGGCACAGAATTTGTCAATGGATTCAATGAGATAATGTATCAGAAACACAAGATTCAGCACATCAAGATCACTGCATACCACTCTCAAGGAAATAGACAGATAGAGAGAACCAATAAGATCCTCAAGAATATCCTATAAGGAACAAATGTGGGGTCTTGGGGAGGTCTAACCTAGATGCTGGGATCTTGGAATACTGAGATCAATCCTTATAGAAATTGATCAGAATTATCCTTAAGAATAGGATTCTAGAACTCTTCTTCTCATTACTTTTTAAGGTGATAGTAGATTGGGCTTATGTGGCCACTATGGTCTCTAGTACATCTGTGTGGTAGACTGACAATTCCTTGAAGTCTGAGACTCTGGTATACTCTAAGTTGTGAATTAACCAAGGTGCATACCTGAAGATCTGATAGATCTTTTTAGCTATCCTCAATTTATATGTATATAGGAGTGATATCTTATATTTCTTTGAAACTGGCCTGAGGGAGTTCCCAGTAGAGGAGGTTTTCTATTTCATATTTCTGCTACATCCAGAGGTATTTGATAGTGATAGTGATCCTTATCTCTATTTCATGATAGTTAAGGATAAATTGATAAGGATCACTGATACCTAGGTTGAGACTAGGAGTTCTTCTTATATAAGTCCTTATGGTTCTTCTGATATCTTGGAAAATTCTTTCTTAGACTGAGAATTCATAGTAGTTCCTAGATCTTGAGATTTGATAAGTGGTAGATATTTCATTTATAGTGAGTTTTATTTGAGTTGCTACTGCTGTAGTTCCTTGGTCCTTCTTTTATATTTCTTGAGATATCTATTTTGTAGTCAAGATAACTCATGATTGGTCATTATTGCTTATCTTGTAGCCTAAGTGAGTTATACTATATGATCTTTTTGTACTCCAATCTGGTAGCTTGTAAGGAAAGGCTGTCTCCTGTAATAATATTACCATTCTGAGATCACTATTACAATATATATATTAAAGATATTAGTATATAATAGAGAGATATTTGAGTAAAGTAGGTAGTGATTAAGAGTAGAACAGATTATAATACTTAAGAGTTTTTTACTATTATATAATAGTTACTGCAGATTTACTAATATAGAAATACTATACTATTGATAAATAATTACAAGATCTCTTTACTTTAAAACAGACTTAGTTTTGAATACTATATAATTATTCTATAGAAATACCCCTTACTGTAGATAGACTTTATACAATATATAAATGAAATATTAGTGCTCTGAACCAGGGTCAGTTTTATCTATTTAATATATAAAGAATGAACCTAGTTATCTACCAGAGTATTGTCAGCTATATTGAAAAGAAGATAATAATATAGATAGAGATATAGATATAAAAGATACTTATAAATATTAGAATAATAACTACAGAATAGTCTGGGACAGACTATTCTTTAGTGAGATCTGATATAATAAGTTAAATTTATAATATAGCTAAATAATATATAATAAATATATGGTATAGTTATAGATATAGAAGATAATTATAAATATTAGAATAATATCTAAAGGATAGTCTGGGACAAATTATTCTTTAGTGAGAGCTGATATAATTAGCTAAATTTATAATATAGCTAAATAATATATAATAAATATATGGTATAGTTATAGATATAGAAGATAATTATAAATATTAGAATAATAATTAAAAGATAGTCTGGGACAAATTATTCTTTAGTGAGAGCTGATATAATAAGCCAAATTTATAGTATAACCAAATAATAATAATGAATATATGATATAGTTATCTAATATATATAGGTACATATATTTATTACTAATTTATATAAATAATCAGATATACTAAATTAGAACCTACTATTTTAGTCTAATATACTAATGAATCTGATATACTATTCTAGCTAGGTATACTATTTTTTAAGAAAATAAAAGATCAATCTTTCATAATTAGTTTTACTTTATATTCTATAATACATAACTCAGATAGTTGTCAGATTGCCATCATTTTATATAAAATATCTCAGAATATATCTCAGTCTGAAATCCATGTTAAAAGTAAAAGACAAGTCTACTAATAATATACTTTGAGAGATATATCTTCTAAAATCTACTTAATCTAAGAAAATAATTGAAATACTTACATATGAGAAATACCTGCTCAAGAGCTACTATTAAGGAGATTGTAATCTTTTTTTTTATTTTACTTCAGTCCTCTTGCTGAAACCAAGCAAAGTTTATTTTAAGATATTCTATATTTGGTCTACTTACCAGATTAAGCCTGAAGAATTCTGTTAAGTTCTAAGAATAAAACTCCACCTATTTGTTAAAACTCTAAGATTTGTCTGAGACAAAACCATTTGGTTTTTGAAAAAGTAACTGTGGGCTCAAGCCAATCTGCATATCTGCCCCACCTTGTAATTTTCTCCCATTGTGCTGGCACGTTACACTATATAGTTACATGATAATCATATCTGTACCCAATTACACAATTCTGGGGAAATTGTCGAAACCTCTCTTTTCCTCAGCTATCTCATCATATCCTCATCGCTAAGGTCTTCAAAGACACATATATGCATTAACTCCGTGTGGTAGGCAGTGGAGAGGGGAAATAAGATTTCATAATGTTTGTCAGAAAGTTGCGCATTCGCCCGGACTGGATGAGTGAACTTGGATTGGCGAGCGACCTTCGATTGGACGATTAATGTAGGCTGAATGAGCGAACTTCGCATGGACAATGGCCTGCGGAGCAAGTGTGGACTAAACTCTGGCCTCCTAATATTCATGGAGTGGCCTATGGAACGGGGGAGGAAACGCCATGATGAAAGCCGTATAAACGGTTGAGCAGACAACGTGATATAGCACCGGAATATTTTTTAACTTCCCGACGTTTTTGCTAATAAATTCCACATATAAAACGTCCGGAAAGGATTTTGCATGGACGCACTCTAGTTATATATCTTAGCGAACCATCTCATTTTATAGCGCCTTTCCTAAAAAATTCTAAATGCTATAATGCGCGTAAAATCATCCTGTAAATATTTTAAGCAAAATTAAAGTTACTACAATTTACATAATGTTTGGTGAGCCTTCTAAGGCTTGATAGCTCGTTGAGCCAATGTCTCACCACCTTAAATTGGATCATGTGCCACACCGATTGAGACCCAGTCCACGTGCAAAATGATAATTAACAACAGCCGCAGAACCTCAACGAGGGTTTCCTTCCTATGGCTTCCACTCTGAGAAACTCCAAAACCCCTCTTCCCCTCTATCATGAATACCCCCGCTTGCCACCTGAACTGGTACGCGAGGTTCTTGCCTATGTAGAGGCGGAAATCGTCACCCGAAAACCCCCTTCCGAACCATTCCTCGACCTCTTTGCCTGCTCGTTGGTTTGCATGACTTGGAGCGACGAGGCTCGCAAACTGTTCCGTGATGACATGTTTTCCGCAATGTTCAACTCTATTATGATAGGCGCCACCAATTTCAATCGGATGGCCGAGCTACTCGCCGAAGCGCACAAGTGTGGATTCAATTATCATTCCTTGATAAGGAAGGTGTTTATTAAATTCACCACCAAAGGCGCACCCGATATCCATCAAGCTCTCAAAGGCTTGGCAACAATCGTGGCCCTCCACCCACCAAAACTCTCCCATCTCGTCGTCCATCACTACATCATACTGCCTAACAAGTCGGCCTCCAAGGTCTATGTCCATCCCTTTTACGACCGCATCAAACCGCCGACGCCCCCGACGATTACGAACCTCGACATCAGTGACAATATTAGTCACAACGCGGTCGCCAGCTTTATCTCGTCTCAATCCGCCACCCTGAAGGTTCTCCGCCTCTCCCTCTTGCGTCTGGACGGGCCCATGTCCTCCGCACTGCGCCTCTGCACCCAGCTCCGCGTGCTGTCTCTAGACGAGATTGAGGAAGGCGAACTTCTCTCCCTGTTCCAATTCTGGCCAGAGCTAAGGAGATTCCAAATATCTCACTATGGCACATGTTGCGGCGCCATAGAGATCGCTCACGAGTTGAGGAAATCGTGCCCGTACATAATGAATTTCCCATACCTACGCCTTACCACTAAATTGAAAGAATTTAATTTCTTTCATATCATCAGGGTCCGTGAGGGACGTCCGAAGGATGACCTAACAGAGTGCGATACGGATTATTCAATGCATAAGTTCCGTTTGAATCAGATGGAGAGTGTATTCTCGCTAGCTCCCATTGGAATTAGTACAAATTTAAATTAAATTATTTTCAGAAATTAAATATTTAAGCAACTTAGCAGAGATATTTTTAAGTATTTTAAATTTAGCTCAAAATTAATTTTTATATAAAATATTAAATCTAGTAAAATAATGTCAATTGTTAAAACATAATGTTTATTTGAAGAATTCTGTTTAATAATAAAGTACTCTACAATTCACATTGGGATTTGGTTTTTACACATGATAAAGAATTGTAATAATTAATTTTCAATGAGTTAACATAATGTTTTACATATAATTTTATTACTTATTGAAGAAAAATTTATTATATGTATATATAGAAAAAGGATATATATATAATATTATAATAGTATATAATTAAATTACATATTGTGATGATACCTTTGAAACTGATGATATCAGAATCTGAAGACTGCTTAGACTTAGCAAGCCATCAGTTACAAGTTATGACTCAACTGTGACTCATCTTGATCAATAGATGATCTATAACTAAACTCATAATGACTCATAATGATCTCAGCAATATACTACTCAAGTCAGGTAACCCTATACTCTGGACTAAGGAGCAGATCCTCAAGATATAAAAAGTATTAAGTGAAAAAGGACAAGATATCAATTATAAAACTTCCTATAAAACAAAATATCTACTATCTGCCAAACAGTAAGATCAAGGAGCTACTCAGGTCCATCAGTCTAAGAATAAATGTTTGCTAATATCAAGAGAGCAATGATACTATATATAAGAAGAACTCCTAGTCTGAATCTCTATATAAGGGACCCCTACATATACTCTCAACTACCAGAAAATAGAGACAAGAATTACTTATTCTTTGAATAACTTATATATATTCTTGGTAATTGTAATCTGAGTGTGGAGAGCTATAATGCTACTTAATTCAATCTTCTTTTTTTATTTCTGGCTTTGAGTTTAGTAGCTATCCTAACTTGAAGTATTTCTGGAACTCAGCTAGGTTTGAGTAGATCTTGAAATATAAAATTTATAATAAGTATATCTATACTATACTCTAAATACTTTTAAAGGATTCTTCTATAGTTGGTGGCTCAGTAGAATACTACTGTCTTTTTATGGCTTATTATATAGTACTGATGATCTTGAGGGCTGTAGTATTATTTTATTAACTAGTTATAATATCTCTTAAGCTGATTTTAATAGATAGTAGTTGAGATAGGGGGTGGTAGATAGAGCACACTAGATAGGTCTGTGCTGGCGAGGCAATGAGGGGGAGATAATATGGGGTCCTGGGAGCTGACGCGGTAACGCAATCAAGGCCCACAGGCTTGGGGAGTAGGACCTTCCTCATTTGGCAGTACCCGACTGGAACTGGGAGCTGACATGGCAACATGATCGAGGCCCACAGGCTCAGAGAGTGGGAGTGGGGTCTCTTCAGGCCCTAGCCCATGTGTAAGTCCTTTGAGGAAGGTGCTGCATGTAAGTTCTTTACTCACCTGCTTTGAATCCACTTTGCTCTCTGTTGGTTAGTTGGGGGGGTTTTTCTTTGCCTCAGGCTTTCTTTTGGGTTTCAGGGGGCTATTCTTTATTCAGTCCTGGTGTAAGAGGGTTGCTTTTTAGGGTAACCATTATGTAGTTCTGAAAGGGTTTTCTGGAAGTTCTAGATGTTCTGGAAGACTGTTTTCTTATGGCCACTATCAATTTCATATAGAGTACATCCTCTATGCTTATTGATTTCAAGATCGGGTTGACGTCTCAACCAAAGTCCTTTTTTTGGACTAGTTCTGGATATTCAGGATTTTCCGTATTTCAGGAAGTTCAAGAAACTAAGACCAGCTTAGTTGAATTGGCGTATTGCTGCAGACAATACCCAATTAGGAAATTTCGTGATGGGGTTAGGAGTAGGACCTAATGGGGAGCAGATTTACTTAAGAGTAGTTTGGGGGTTATTAAATAGGTTTATTTGCTATTCATGATATTGCTATACTAGGAGTATTTGTATGAAGGGTTATTGTGGGGAAGTGCTCAGGAGTTGTGTTCGGATTGTTCAGGTCTGTTCAAGTCTGAGATTCTGAGGTCTGGGGGAGGGGGTATTTATACTAGTGAGGGGCTATCTGGACTATGCTAGATATGGATGTAGCACTAAGTGCTTTGCTGAGTCGGAATGCAGTCACGTAGTACAAGTGTAATCTGACATATCAAGAGATTATCTGACTGCTGAGTCAGTTCACAGTCATGTCGTACAAGGCTAATCTAACTATACTATGACCACTAATCTATTTATAGGTTTACACACTGTCTGGGTAGTCTTTGATAACATCACCATCGATGACATCATCTCTGATGAAGTAGTCATCTAGGAAGAGTGGTTCACGGATTACTTCTCCTTGTTGGCTGAGGTAATAATACATTGGAACTTCATCTCCGTCCCACAGGATAGCATCGTCTGTCTCGTATGCTAGATAAGGTATTGGTGGGCGAAGGAGGGGTGCATTGTCTTCACTTTCATCAGATTCGCTGTCTGCATACCTTCTATAGGTTACAGCACTATGAGTCACGGGGTTGTAGTATGCTGGCAGTTGGGATTCATATCGCTCATACTCAGGTGGTGGAGTGGTTGGTTCGATCTCGAGAGTTGTCTGAAGGTACAGATTGTGTTCTCCGGTCTCTTCATTGTAGTTGAAGTAATCGGGGGTGAATGCAGGTTGGTATTCGTGCCAGTG
>RBNI01005059.1:0-13071 GCA_003990745.1 Jimgerdemannia flammicorona | reverse complement strand
ATCAGCATCTGTGCTAGCTGATCCTTCTTCTTGACTGGGAATGGAATGGTAGGATTGTGATTCCTAGCGATGAGTAGTATTTCCCCAATATAGTCCGAATCGATGACTCCTCCTTCAATGGTGATTTCGCTTTTTGCCAGGCTGCTTCTTGTCTTGAGAATTCCGATGTGGTCCTTTGGAATGGTCATTTCTAGTCCAGTTGCGAGTAGAGTAGTTGTCTGGGGCTCCAGTATGGTTTCCTCCACTGTGGCGATATCCATTCCAGCTGTATTTTTCGACTTGTATTCTGGTAGAACTGCATCAGGATGGATTTTCCGAATCTTGACCTTGATCTCTTCTTCATCGTCGCTGTCTTCTAGGAGGGCTGGTGGTTCGTCATCTTCTTCCTCTTCCTTTTTTCTTCTGGCCTGTTCTTCGAGAACCTTCTGTTTTTTTTCATAGTGGATCTTCTTGATTCTACCAGTGCATTGGTAGCAATCATTGACATGCTCCATATAGTACATCTTGATTCCATGGGGGCAGACTCCTTGTGGCGCATACCCTTCTGTAATCTTCTTGCACCATTCCTCCTCACTCATCCATTCAACTTTCTTCTTCTTTTTCTGTGTGGTTACCATGTAGGCTTCCTCTTGCTTACCTTCTTCTTCCTCCATCTCGGGGAGCACTCCTTTGTTAACATTGATAGGGATTCGCATCTTTTGTCCTTGGTAGACAATCTGCATCTTCTGTGCATTCAGATCGATTATTGCTCTGGCTTTGTGAAGCTACTGATTGCCAATGAGGATGTTATAGTTGGTTGCATTGGTTACAATCACATCAACTGGGATGGTCGCTCTTCCGAACTTGATGGGAATATCTCGGATCTTTCCCAGAGGGGTGGCTCTTGTGCCATCTGCTGTGACGAATACCAGCTTGGTTGCTTCTTCGATCTCCCATCCTAAGCAGTCTACTGCCTTCTTGCTGAGGAGACATCCTCCTGCTCCTGTATCTATGATGGCTTCAAAGATTCTATCTTCGATTTGGCAGGTTGCATAAGCAGAAGTCTTGTGGTTGTCTTCACTTTCCTCTCCGGAGTCTTCTTGAATATTGTTGGCCTCCATTATCTTCCAATCTTGCTCCTTGGTAGTTTCTGCAAGCCCAAATCTCATTTGCTGCCTGAATGTGGGGATTTCTACCAGCTGGCCGAAGGTTGCATTAACTTTCTGTTGGCTGAGATCCTTAAAGATATCATACTTGAAAGTCTTGGTCTTGTGAAGCTTCTTCTCCTTTTCTCCTTCACTTGCTGGAGTGGTTCCTCAGATGATATCTTGGACTGCTTGCTTGAGCTCTATGTCTTGATCCATTTCTTCAGCTTGGCTTTCTGTGGTTGTTTCCATCTGCTTTTCCACTGAGTTCTTCTTGGGTCTTCCTGGCGATCTCTTGTAGGGTTTCTTGCGAACATCCTTCTTAGTGGTCTGAGCAGGATAGGCCTCCCATTCCTTGTCTGAATCTCCAATCTCCTCGAAGGTGATAATGTTGGCTTGCTCCTTATTTCTAGTGGTAGCATTGCTTGGCTGGGCCTTGCGCTTGGTTTCACTCATACATTCATATGAGTAGTGGCCTTCTTCTCCGCAGCTGTAGCAGGTACCTTTCTTCTTGTCTGAGGTGGCGGCAAACTTCTGAATTGGGCAGCGATCTCTTCCTCTGATTTCCTTTACCATATCCCCCAGGTGAGCAGTCATTTCAGCGAACTGCTTAGCAAGTTCTTCCATAGGATTGCTGTTTCTCTGTTGTTCTATAGCTCTTGGCTGAGGTGTGTTTCGATTGATCATAGTGGTAGGGATCATACTAGTTGGCTTGGGTGCTTCGATTCTAATACCAGTAACTCTTTCCATTGTGTGGTCTTGTGGATGTCTGGCTATCCAATATCGCTGAGCATAGGTAACCTTTTGTGCCAGATCCAGGACTACTGGTGATGAGTGGATGGCCAAGGCTATCTCTGAGTAAACTCCTTTCATAAAGGTTGCTTCAGCTACTTGGTCTCGGATGGCATCAGCATAATCCGTGAGGATTATCTGATATCAGATTCTTGTGAAGAATGTGTTTGGATCCTCGCTCATTCCTTGACATGTTGTATTGAGCTGGTCCTTCAGGGCTTGCTTGATCTCGTCTGTGTAATAGGTATTCCAGAGCCAGGTCTTCTGTGCTATCAGTATAGCATCGGCATCATTTCCTGCATGGGTTGCGGCTGTGAATGCTGCTCTTGCAGGTCCTCGTAGGCTGTAGGGCATGAGGGCTACTTGCTGTCCTGCAGTTAAGATCCTAACAGCAGTATACTGCTTGAAATCATCTATGAAGGTGACGATTGATTCATCCGAAGTATATCCATGGAATACAGGTGGTCTTATGTCCATCTTGTCTGATTGTGTTGTGTGAGTTCTTGTGGTAGCGGTTGTTCGTTGTTCAGCTTGAAAGTGAGGGATTCATCTTGAATCACCAGCCAATGGGTACCAAGTTGTAACGTAGCGGATGCTTAACCTTGTAAGTACATCGGATTTCTGTATCTTGAATTCTTGATCTTCTTTGACTCCGCGGAGTCCTCAGTATGCAGGGGTGGGTGAGTTCGAAGTGTATCTGCCCGCAGGCTTACTAGTTCCTTTGCTTTTTCTTTGCTTTGAACTATTTCGATCTGAGGTTTATTTACTCTAAGATACTGGATTATTTATACAAGTTTGCTAACTATGAGATGGCTAAGTTATGCGGCTAAGTTATGAGTTATTTAGCAAGTATCGAGACTTTTCGCCATTGTCTAAATGCTATACTATATTGGGTCATCGATTTCGCAAGTGTCGAAATATTTCGATATTGTCTAAATCGGAGACTTGGCTAACTATAAGGCTATACTATACTGGGAATCGGATTCAGGTACCATGATCAAATGTCTAACTCCCCTGATTCATATTACTAATTTGGATTGACTGTCACAATATATATTTCAAGTTTAAATAATTCATATATATGAACTTAGAAGATTTCGGATAATTATACTAAGTATATATATATATATATAATTTAAGATAATATAAATAGTGATGGCCTATTTTTAATTCAAAAACAGAAAAGCCCATTATTTAGCAAAAATAATAATTCAATTCAAGAGGAAAGATAATTGTTCAAAGAGAATAACAATTCAATTCAAGATCAGAGAAGCCCATCTACTATATTGAAGTTCAGTAAAAATCATATTATCTACAAACCAA
The DNA here is from genome assembly GCA_003990745.1 of Jimgerdemannia flammicorona. Lineage (NCBI taxonomy): Eukaryota > Fungi > Mucoromycota > Endogonomycetes > Endogonales > Endogonaceae > Jimgerdemannia > Jimgerdemannia flammicorona. Next base: position 9,832 of record RBNI01005059.1, on the reverse strand, counting down.
CTAGTGGTCAGATTATCAATAGCAAAAAAGTACTTATACAGTATAATGAATTTATTTCTAAACTTGGATGGATACCTATAACTGATATAAATAATTCTTTATATTCTTAGAAGAATGATAGAGAAATTTAGCTTATAAATCTATTGTTTCAAAGTGAAAATATATCCCAAAAGGTTGCAGATGAACTTTTTAATATATTTGTAGATAAAAGAATTTCAATAGTGAATAGGTCCCTCTAGTTTATAAACTTAAGAGAGATGATAAAACTTTTAGATATATTAGCTAAAAACAGAGTAGTACATAATTAAACAGTTAATATTTCTGTTAAATTGATGAATATTTAGTAATTCTCTTTTTTAAATTAGCTCTTTAATTATAAAGTTTTTAATATTACTCATATGTCTGAAACTTAGACTGGTGAATATATACTGTTCTATTAAGATCTACTTACTGTTCTACACAAGCTAACATCAAATGCTTTATTCAAAAACAATATAAAATTTAAAGCAGAGAAATACTATATAGTAGATTATATATAAAAGTGCTTTAAGATATATTGGAGTGATTTTTGATAGCAAATATAGGTAAAATAATAATTAATTTTAAATTTGCAGATGATCAGTTAGTATACTCACTATTTGCAGACTATAATTCTTTTTCCAAACTATAGGAGAAACTCCCACTTAGTATAATAGTAATCTTGATATTATTTGGGATTGACCAAATATATTGTAATTTGCTTAGATGTATCAAAATATATCTGCTATATACATATTTTTATTAGTAATCTCTCTAAATCTATTTAGCAAACATACTTGCAAAATATATTCCCAGTAATTACATATTTTTCAATTATTGAAGGGACTTTTAAGGAGATCAAAAAAGACTTCTTCTGTAAAGTGAAAGTTATTCTATATTATAGATATATATCATGAGTACTTTATAGACTATCTATAGTAGAAAAAAGGTAATATTTATAATTATAAATTTGTTTAGATAAAAATTTTATTATTTAATAGCTGATTATAAATATATTTTGTAGTGATATTATTATATATATACTAGATGGCAACCTTTATGATTGTTATTTAGTAGTTATATTCTTTATAGTCAATTATTCAGAGGTATGTTTGATTTGTCTGATCTGTATAAATCAAGCTTGCTTAAAATATATAGCCCCTTACTTATAATTTTCATATCTTGATAAGATAAACAGTTCCTAAAATTCAGAGAGCAGCTGTATATATATAGATTTATAATTTGAAAGGTAAATATAAAATAGCTGAAAAGAGTCTTCAAGAGTATAGATTATAGAGACTAACTATATATATTAATTTTACTTATTTTTGAATAAATATTTTTTACTAATAATTATATCATCTATCAACCAAACTCTAGAATATACTATAAGAACTATCTCTTATAAATATTTATTTAATAATTATATCTAATATACTTTATTAAGTAAAAAAAAGATAACTGGGAACACTTGATTAATCTAACTCTTAATCTTATTAAGAGTTTATTTAATATATATATTGTAACAGTGACCCCAGAATGATGACATCAGCACAGGAGACAGCCTTTCCTTACAAGCCACTAGATTAGAGCACAAGAAGATCATATGGTATATGAGATGAGCAATGATGACCAACTGTGAGTCATTGTGACCACAGTACAAGCATCCTGAATAATATAAAAGAAGGATCAAGGAACTGCAGTAGTAGTAACCAACAAAAACCACTAATTCCAAAATAGCTCAAAAACTTACCATAAATGAAATACCTGCTGCCTACCAAACCTCAAGGTCAAGGAATCACTAAGGCATCTCAGTCGAGAAAAGGATATTCCAAGACATCAGAAGAGCTATGAGGACCCACTCAAGAAGGACTCCTAGTGTCAACCTGGATACTGCAGATCTCTATCACTTTATCCTCTACTGCTATGAAATGGAAACAAGGATCACCATTGCTACCAAATGTCTCCAAATATGACAGGAGTATGAAATAGGAAACCTTCTCTGCTAGAAGTTCCCACAGGCTAGCACTCAAGAGCTACAAGATGCCACTTTTATAGACATATATGAAATAAGGACAGCTAAGAAGATCCATCAGATCTTCAGGCATATACCATAGTTGATCCCCAACTTGGAGTATGTTAGAGTCTCAGACTTCAGAGGCCTGTCATCCCGCTGTATTAATATACTAGAAGCCAGGGTGGCTACAGAAACCCAGTCCACTATCACTCTTAACAGTGAAGAAGTAGAAGACTTCTAGTATCCTATCCTTCAGGACAACCCAGACCAATTCCTACAAGGATTGATCTCAGTATTCCAAGACCCAAGCATTCAGGTTAGACCTCCCTAAGACCCCACATTTATTCCTTATTTTGTAGAAGAGAACCTCATAGACTGGAGAGCTCCAGACCTTATTCCTGATTTCTCTACCGAATATGATGACATCATTGGTGATGACATCATCTCATGCGACATATACAAAATGTGCGACCTACACAATGAGTTCACAGATCTCATCTCCTTTAGTAATAATGAGGATGAAGCCCCCATGATCCTGAACTTTCTGCTCTAAGTTCTTTGTTATACTAAATAATATCAGTACCGGTATTCTGATGTAATACTGGATAATGCCAGCACTGGCATTCTGAGGTGACACGAAATTGTTCCAGTACTGGTATTCTGATGTAATACTAGATAATACCAGTATTCTGAACCTGTACAACTATCAGTACCAACCCTGGAACTTAGTAGTTTTAGTTATTGGAATTTATATTTAGCTTTATATCTTAGCAACTATTGAATTATATTTTGTATAAATACTCCTCTTATTTCCTCTAAAATAAAGTCAGTCAGTTCAGTGTAATATATACACTTCCTTGCAAGCAATCTAAGAGATAACAAGACAGTTTAAAGATAAGAATTTTGAGGACTATAAGATCTTGGAAAGGTACTCTAATAAGAACTTGCTTATAACAAACTTGAGTTAGTCTAAGAGATACATCTTGAAGAGAATCTGGTATATTTGAAGGACTCAGTGACCACTACATGATAACTTGGTGCCCATTGGCTGGTGATTCAAGACAAATCCCTCACTTTCAAGCTAAAAAATGAACAACCTCCACAACAACTACCCTGACTACAAGAGTCACCCCTGCAAAAATTCAAGATAAGATAGAAATGCATCCCTCTACATTCTATAGATATACTACTGAAGAGTCAATCCTGACCTTCATTGAAGACTTTGAACAATTTGCCACTGTACAAGCCCTTGGTGTGAATGCTCAATTGGTCCTTCTACCAGTCAGCCTCAGAGGACCTGCTAGAGACAAGTTCAATGCAGTCACTATTGCCGATAATGGTGCAGCCAAACTTGCCAACATGAAGGTCTTCCTCAGAACAACATACTATACTGAAGAAATCAAGCAAGCTCTCAAGGATTAACTCAATACTATCTGCCAGGGACTTAGTGAAGATCTCAACTCATTCTATATCTGAATCTACCACCAGATTGTTTTGGCTGGCTGTGATGATGCTCTCAAGGAACAAATAGTAGATTCAACCTTCCTCAAGAGAGTTTACTCTGAAATTGCCCTAGCAATCTGGTCTACCCCAGCTGCACTGATCCTTGATCAGAAAGTGGTCTTTGCACAGAGATATTGGACTGCCAGACACCCTGCTGAACACTCAATAGAGAAAATAACTGGCATTAAGATGGAGCCATCAAAACTAACTAGTATCATACTCACCACAGTCGTAAACAGACAACCAACCCCACCTACCCCCAAGACAGCCAAAGCTGACCCAGTGGAAGAACTCACCAAGCAGTTTGCTGAGATGACTGCATACCTTAGTGATGTTATTAGAGAAGTCCAAAGTACCAACAGGAGACTAGTGTAGAGATTTGCAGCTGCTACAGAAGAATACAATATCACATGCTTCAGATATGAAGAAGAAGGCCACTATGTAAAGAATTGCATAACCGAAACAAGATGCAAAGCCCAACTAAGCAATACTAGCAGAACTAGAGAACAAACCAATGCAGTAGTCATTGAGGAGATTAGTGACACTAATGATAAAGAATACTATGAGGCACACACACTTTCACAACACACTTTCAAGTTCTTTATTGGAGAAAGATACTAAGAAGATGTCAAGCAGCAAGCAAGCTGACATACGTACTAGGTCAGGTGGACCTGGGGCTTTTGACTGGCAGCATGTTGAGAGGAGGTATAGACTGGAGATGGGGTCTTTTGGTGGCTCAAGTGGACTGGGCAGCTTGGATAGTGGAGGTGGCACTGATGGGGGGGCTGGAGGGCAGTAGGGGTGGAGCTTTGCAGACATGCTGAGGGCTGAGGATTGGCCGATGAGAGCCCACAGTGATCAGGCTGGAGGGAAGGGGAAGCAGAAGGCTGAGGATACTGGGGGAGCTGGGCCTTTGCTGGTGGGAGGTGGGGGAAGTGGAGGGACTGCTGGGGGTAGTGGTGGGACTGCTGATGGTGGCATGATGGCAAATCAGAAAAAAAAAAGAGATGTGATGGCTGATGGTCAGGGAGGGCAGGGGATCCTGATGTGGAAGGGGGACCTGGCAGATAGTGTGACGGGACTAGAGGTAGCCCTATTACTCAAGAAGTCGATCTTAGAGTTCGCAGCTATCTTGTGCTTCCGGGGCTTGGCAGTGATGGCAAGGATGGTCCTGAGGCTCATTTCGAGGCAGGTGGCTGGTGCGGCCTCGGTGAAGTTTTTGAAGGGCCTGGAGGGGGTTGAGGTGGGCTTTGAGGAGGCTGGCCTACTGGATAAGGCCATGAAGACTGGAGTGGTGGTTGGGGAGGTAGTGGTTTCTATGGTGAGGTGCTTAAGGTGGGACCCCAGGGTGGTACAGCTTCTAGTGAGGGGGGTGCTCACAGTGACTAAGGAGGAGACTAGAAGGAGGGTGGAGGAGGTGATGGTAGAGTATAGTGATGTGGTGGACATCGGCTTTCAGTTGTGGGAGGGGACAACTTTCAGGATAGGTAATGTCGATGTCAGAATTCAGTTGGCAGAGAGGGAGGCCACTGGGAAGACAAGTGACTGGCCCTTGGTGATGATGTGGGGGGCCATTGTCTGCAAGGTGTTGAGGGTGAAAGGGAGTGAAGAGGAGGAGGAGGACTTATTGGAGGCACTGGAGGAGTTGAGTAGTGCTGTGGAGAGGAGGATGAAGGCCTGGAAACTGTATGAGGAGTCAATGCATCTAGAGGTTGTGGGCAGGAAGCATATTCATATGGATAAGAAGCAGTGGGAGCAGGCCCAGGGATGCAAGAGGCAGAGGGAGCTATTGGCAAGTATGATAGGAGGGGTCAAGAAGAAGTCAGTTGGAGCTGAGGAGTCTGGAGGTACTAAGGCCAGTGTCTGGGCTGGTAAAGAAGGAGAGGAGGTAGAGGCAAAGGAGGCAGGGGCTGGGGGGATGCTGGACAAGAACCCATTTACTAATAGTACCTTCGAAGTATGGGAGCTGGAGTTGGAGACCACCTCCCCCCCACTTATCAGGAGGGGCCCAGTTGCAAAGAGAGGGATGATGGAGGATACATAGATGCAGGGGGCCCAGCAGGTACACTTTGGGGTCCCTGATGTGGGACAAGAGGATCAGGTGGTGGTGGTTGGCAAGGATGAGCTGGTGGATGTCCCTGAGGAGGAGTGGGATGAGGCTGTCAGTGTAGGAGCTGACACTATGATACTGAATGTAGGGCGGCCAGGGACTCTAGGAGGGAAGGAGGTGGGGAACTTGTTGTAGATGCGCAAGGTAATAGATAATCTCGCAGCAGAAGCTTTGGGGGAAGTGGACCTACGGGCAATGCCTGAGGAGCATTGGGCACAGATTCTGTGTGGTAATGGAATGGTGGAGATACTACAGGTGGAGATTCTGGGTATTTTCCTGGAGGAGGAGGGGTATGAGGTGGATGAGGTGAGGAAGGCAGAGCTGGGGGTGGTTGCTGGTGAGCAGGTGGCCTACTGCTAGGCAGAGCGTTATGGTTTGTGGCTCTGGCAGGAGGCCTGTCTGGAGTATTGCAAGGAATTTGAGGAGTGTAAAGATGGGGCAATGGTAGAACTTCTGGGAGAGTTGGCAGCACAGGAAGCAGGGTAGAGGGAACTAGCTGCTGAACATGTCTTGGACTTGGTGCAGGAGGAGCAGAATGCAGACTTGTAGAGGATGGGACCATGATATATCACTATTCCTTATGAACAGTACAACCAACATTTTCTCCTTAAATGTGAATGGGTTAAGGGGCTCTGGGCAGCATAAGAACATTTTTACTTGGCTCAAGGGATTAGAGGCTGATCTCTTTTTACTATAAGATGTTCAATGCGAGGATGAGGATGATCGGGTAGAGTGGACAAGGGAATGGGGTGGGGCTACTGCTTGGTTTGAAAAGGTAGTGATTTTGGTAAGGAAGGGTAGAGGTGACTTGGGGGGAATCAGGAGCTGGGGTGATCACTTGGTCTGGGGAGATTGGCATCAGCCAGAGTGGGAATTGGTAATGGTGGACTCTTGCTACTGCCCTGCGGCTAGGGGTGAGAGGACTGCATAGATTAGGGAGCTGCTGGAGGAGGGTATTCTCTTGGAGGAAGGGGTCAACATGCTCAGTGGGGACTTTAATATGGTTCAGGATCAGTGTCTAGACAGGACTGATGGAGGGAGGAGTGCCAGGGGTAGAAGTGGAGGTCTAGATGCATGGGAGGAGGTGGAGATGTTGAGCTCCTTGGGGAATATGGGCAGAATAAGGTGGGGTGATGTCAGGGTCTACACATATTGAGTAAATGGCTTGGACACAAGGATTGACTGGATTCTGATGGTGGAGTGCTGGGGTTCAGATGTTTGGAAGGCATTGGAAGTGGAGTGGTACCCATGGTCTGATCACTGGGGACTGTTGGGGCAGGGGCAGTTTGGGGGGAGTAGAGATGAACCCAGACATTGGTGTCTTAACTCCTCCCTGCTGGCTGAGAAGGGGTTGTGGGAATTGTGGGTGGAGGACATTCAGGCAAAAGTTTTTAACTAGTGGTGTGAGGGTTTGCCTGTAGCTGTCTGCTGGATGAGATTGAAAGAGGCTATGAGGGTTTATTGGGGAGAGGCTGGTAGAGAGGCTGGGAGGCAGAGGAAGAGGCACACGAGGTATACTTCCAGCAGGCTGAGGAGACTACAAATGGATTGGGCAGATTTGCTTACTGTTGTTGGGGCGGAGAATTGGAGGATCGAGAGGGCAAAATTGGAGATTGTGGAACTACAACAGGTGTTGAGGGAAGTAGAGGAGACTCATATGTGGGACAGGGCTGCTAGACTACGGTAGCAGGGGCTAGAGGAGAGTGAGCGGCCTACTAGGTACTTATCAAGACTTCTCAAAGCTAGGAGAGTACAACATCAGTGGGATGGGGTCCTGGATGCTGATGGAGATATGATATACAGTACACAACAAATCTTAGGAGTATTGAAGGAGAGATGACAGGGCTTGTAGAGTGAGAGAGAAGGGGGTGCTGATGAGGTGGAGATTGTGGATTGGGGGCTGTCACAAGTAGCTGGACTGGGTGACTTGATCTTACCAGTGTAGAGAGAGGAGATCCAGAGTGTCCTGGCAGCAACTAAACTTGGGACAGTGCCAGGGGAGAATGGTTTGCCATGGGACTTCTGGAAGAAGATGGTAAATGTCCCTGGAGTTTTGGGCTGCTCTCTGTGACCATGTCCTTCAGAGTGGTGAGTGGGTTGGAGAGCAGGATCTCAGGCTGGTGGCCTTATTGTACAAAGACAAGGGGAGGAGGGAAGACTGGAAGAACTGGAGGCTGATCATACTTCTGGACATGGACAGGAAAATGGTGATTAAGGTGATTATCGCATGGCTGCAGAAAGTTGCCCAACAGGTGCTAGGGGAGGAGCAGTGGGGCTTTGTTGGGGGCAGACTTATAAGAGATGGGACTACATGGGTTCATGGTATCATTGAAGGGGCCCAGGCCTGTGGCCTGGATGAAAGGTTGGTCTTTTTAGACCAGGAGAAGGCCTATGACCGTGTATGGCGGGTGTGGCTGGGCAAGGTATTGGACTGAATTGGGGTTCTCCCAAGGTTTAGGGTCTCTATATTGAGTTTGCTGGAGAGCAGTCAGGCAGCTCTGACATGTAATGGTTACCATGGGAGGGCATTTTTCTTAGGAAGAGGAGTTCCTCAGAGGGACCCTCTGTCCCCTATTCTTTATGTCCTTTCGCTAGAGCCATTGATAGATAGGATTCGCCAGAAGGTGGCAAGGCTCTCTATATATAGTATAGTATGGAAGGTGGGGGCCTTTGCTGATGATATGGTGGTTGGACTTGGGTCTGTGGTAGATGTAGGGGCACTTCAGGAGACTGTGGAATAGTATGAGACTCACTCGGGAGTGAAGCTCAACTGACATAAGTGTGAGATGATGGTGCTAGAAAATGGGCTAGTGGGTGGAGATATCATTAGAACAATTGTCCCTACTGATGAGGTGGTGTGGTATCTGGGCATCTTCCTCTCTGTATATAGTTCTGTCTTGCCACAAGTGTGGTGGGAGAGCAGGATGAATATTTGGAGGGAGACCCTTCAAGGATGGGGAGGCCGCCATATCTCTCTAGCAGGGTGGGTGTCAATCTTGAATATATATTGGTTCCCCAAGCTATAGTATGTGGCATATCACCTTGACTTCCTAGCATGGGTAGTGAAAAAGCTGACAAAGGTGGCTAGGGATTGGATTTGGGTGGGGAGGAGGTCCCAGGTCAGTTGGGATACTCTTGCGAGACTGATAGTCAGAGGAGGTCTTGGACTAGTAAACTTTCCTAAGAGGCTGCACTGCTTGCGAGCCTGGTGGTTGAAGAGAGCTGTGGAACTGCAGGGCAGTAGTTGGGTGCCTCTGCTGCAGAAGGTATGGGAGATGCGAACATCCCCTTGGGGGTCCTCCAGAGATCTGCTCTCTTTGGTGGGGCTGAATGGAATTTGGCGGCTGCAGTTCAAGGGCTTTTGATAGGGCATGGCTGATGGAGCACATCAAATTAGCAAGGCAATGAGGGAGAGGCAGTGTGGGGGCCTAATATATAGTGTTGGGATAGATTGCTCCTAGGGGGTGCTCCACTTGCTACATTTGATATTAGAGAGAGAGTAGAGTGTCAGCAGGGGTTTGGCCAGGATCTTTGACTGAGTGGCTGGCAGGTGGTAGAGATTGGTGAGGAGTGGGACTGGGCCAGTATCTGGTCTTGGAGTGTAGAGGTACAGAGGTGGCTTCCTCCCAAGTACTGGGTGGTATGGTGGAGAATGTTGCAGCAGAATGTCATGCTGAATTTCCGTATGGGGCATTTGGTAGATGGTGGACAATTTGACTGTGAGGAGTGTTATGATATTGGATGAGCTGGGGGTCATGTACAGACACCAGAACATTGGCTGAGAGAGTGTGAGGTTTTGAGAGAATTTTGGGCTGAAATAGGAGATAGACTGGGTGTGGGGCATAGGCTGGTGGGGGAGGGGGGTCATTGGGAGGACTTGAGATCTTGGCTTATGGGTGGGGTGGGTGATAGTTGGCTCACTGTAGGGTGGATATTAGCAATATGGGTGGGACTAGCAGATCATTGGCTTTTTGTATTTGAGGAGGGGCAGCAGTTGGGGTTGTGGGAGAAGGTGTTAAGGTGGGAGGGGCTGTTGGAGAATCTGTTGACTGGATGGTGGGTGGGTTGGGGTTCTCAGGGGGGACGACATCGCAGTTTGGTGGTAAGGATCTGTGAGCAGAGTGGTGGGAGGGTGGCAATAGTGTTAGACAAAGTAGTCTTCTATTGAGAAGGAGTAGGGGGGG
>RBNI01005058.1:0-13071 GCA_003990745.1 Jimgerdemannia flammicorona | reverse complement strand
ACATCTGGGTAATGTCTGTATCATGGTGGTGTTCAATCATGTCTTCCAGGAGGCGGCCGATCTGGTAGTAGCTTGAGATTTGTCCAATCCGGTGGGCCTCGTTAAGCATGTTTAGGGCATTCCATCGGGCTTCCACGAAGTAGAGAGGTGCTTGGCTATAGATATTCATGAGGGGCAGAGGGGGTGTAGCTCGGTTGACAATGGCATTCCAAATGTCAGCGCGGATGCGGTTGTAGATCTCGGTGGTCATGTTTGTGTGTTTGGAAGTTGTGGATGTTATTTGTTTTGGTTCTCTGTTTCGACACATCTCAGGGCTCGGTATATATGCATCTGTTCTTGATTGGTAAGATTCCGTTTGTGTGAACCTTGTGTTCCGTGACTTCATATTGACTCAGCTTGTGCGCTGTGACTTCTGTTTGACTCAGCTTCATGATCTTGCAGGTAATTTCCAGATTTGTTCGGAGGTCGCGTGTGATTTCTGTGGCTTGGAGGTTGTGTGCTTACATTCACTGTTATCATCCTTTCTCCTATTTATAATGGCCATCTCCCCTCCCATCCTGATAAACACCTGAAAAGCAGTCATCTATGCTAGAACCATACTCACTGAAAAGCTCGCCAAAGTCAGAGGGTCTCACCACAGGTACTAAGAACCTACAGATAACCTACACTGAGCACTTGATGCCCAAGGTCAGCCAACTTCCTACACAGCCTGTAATACATCAAGATAGTATCTTGTTGATAATGACAAAAGGAAGAAGGTGCTGCACCAAAACAAATATACTCCAGATATAGCCAAAGGCACCAGAAACTGCAAAAAAGTAGAGAAGACACCAATCTGATACTGAAAAAGAGACAACTCATCACTATTGCCCTCCTCTCACTGCCCTGCAATAGATATAGCAAACCAACCCAAGGTAGAGGAGGTAATAATTGTAGAAAGTGGACTCAGAAGGTCATCTATCAAACCATTGTAACTGGTAAGGTAGCAGAGAAAGGTATCATCATTGTCTCTCTCACTACTCTATAATAGATACAGTAAATCAATCTAAGATAGAGAGAGTAAAAGTTATAGAAAAGAAACTTAGAAGATTACCTATTAAAACCTTATAACTGATATAGTAGTAGAGAAAAAGATTAATTTTAAAATTTCTTATTAAACTTTATTTATTTATTTCTTATATGAGATGAATTTTTTCAAAAAGGTACTAATCCAGATAGGCTATAAGATACTTTTTAACAACTTTGCCTCATATTATTATTGATTATTTTTATTATTATTAATTTTATACTAATTTTTTTCTTCTTCTTTATTAATACTAATAATAAAGTAATAAATTTAACTATAATAATTAAAAGGTTAAAATTTAATATAAAAATATAAAAAAATAGAATAACTCATCACCTTTTTTATTTTTTTTTATTTTTAATGGATTCATAGTCCCACAGATTTTTATTGGAAGGAAACCTAGACTATATAGACCAAAACCCTCCCCTATCACCCACTGAATAATATTCCCCCATTAACCTAGGCTACTAAATTGTCCAGCAGTCCCACTGCTCCAGCTATACCTGTCAAACACTAGCTACGTCAAACCCTATGATATAGACTAGACTTGTCTGCTCACCAGGGCTGGATCATCGTTTACATGCAAGAGCACACCTATACATTGGATCTAGTAGTGCTAGGACTGAATAAAGAATAGCCCCCCAAACCCTAAAAGAAAGTCTGAGGCAAAGAAAAAACCCCCCAACCAACCAACAGAGAGCAAAGTAGATTCAAAGCAGGTGAGTAAAGGACTTACATGCAGCACCTTCCTCAAAGGACTTACATATGGGCTAGGGCCTGAAGAGACCCCACTCCCACTCCCCAAGCCTGTGGGCCTCGATTATGTTGCCGTGTCAGCTCTCGGTTCTAGTTGGGTACTGCCAAATGAGGAAGGTCCCACTCCCCAAACCTGTAGGCCTCAATTGTATTACCACATCAGCTCCTGGTTCCAGTTGGATACAGCTAGGATACCGGCCCCTGCACCACCCCACCCCCCACTAGCCAATCGAAAGGCCCTACTAAAATATTGTTCACCTCAGCCCCGATGACTGCCCCCAGTCTAGCACTCTACTGGTTCACTATAATCACCCTTTCTCCTATCTGTGATGGCCATCTCCCCTCCCATCCCAACATCATCTGAAAAACAATCACCTATGCCAGAACCACACTCACCAGGAAGCTTGCTAAAGCCAGAGGGCCCCACCATAGGTATCGAGGATCTGCAGGTAACCTATACTAAGCACTTGATACCCAAGGTTAGCTGACTCCCTATATAGTCCAAGATACACTGAGACAGTACCTTGTTAGCAACAGCAAAAGGAAGAAGGCGCTACACCAAAATGAATGCACTCCAGATATAGCCAAAGACATCAGAAACTGCGAAAAAGTGGAGAAGACACTGATCTGACACCAATAAAGGGGCAACTCATCACTATTGCCCTCCTTCCACTATGTCCATACAGACATAGTAAACCAACCCAAGGTAGAGGAAGTAATAATAGAGGAAAGGGAACTCAGAAGGTTGCCTACCAAACCTTGTGACTGGTAAGGTAGCGGAGAAAGGAGCGAGAATAACTCATCACCTCTTATGTATATGAAAAAAAAAAAAAGGAAAGACCGCATGACTCATAGAAGGGTCACGTGTGCGACCACTCAATAGCCAATAGGATTTTTTTTTGTTTGTTTTGGAGCCACGCAGGCCGCCAGGAGGGACTCTACTGGGTATTATGGACTTCGCCACAGCTTGTGTGCGCCCTTGAACCTGCCCGTCCATTCGGCTTTGACCGCTCCCTCCACCCGCTAGCCCACTAGCCCATAAAGGGCCTTGTACTGTCTGGTACCACCGACCGACCCCGTTCCCGCGGCTGCGAGGAATTTATTGGATGGACGTATGGGGTGAAGCGACGCTCGAAAGTGTATGACGCCTCCGTGGCAGGAATTTTCTCCGCGGGGCCTCACGCGCGTGGTTTTGCGTTAGGAAGTGGTGCGTCAGCTGATAGAAGTTATTCGATATATATGGTTTTCTGGTTTTCTGTTTATTTGTTTATATAGCTGGTACTGCTACGTCTTGCTTCGGCTGGTTCTGCTATGTTCGCGCATCAGTTGATTAATCTGTTTTCACAAACAAAGTCCGGAAATATCCCAACGCGTAACGTCGCGACGACCGCGCCACGGACTGGATGTACGACCGGAACATGTCTCATTAATCAACCGAACGTTCTAGTTTTATCATGTTTTTTGACGTGAGATAAGTGATTGCATCAATCAAAGGTTGCATGCTGTATAAAGTCTTGCTCATATGGGGGGTAATACAAAAAAGTCAGCACAAAAAAGTCATACGCGTTGAAGTATAGGAAAATATATGTTTTATACGGCTGTTCCGATTACATAATACAAAATGTCGGCGCTTATGGCACATATACCGCGGTGCGTAATGCGACTGCTCGTAAATGGCGAATGTGGAGCGGACAAAGGCTAATTTGAAGTTCCGAGCACGGACCCGGCAGGCCGCGTGTACGCAATATGGGAGTTTAACAGCCGACCATTGGCCCAGCCCACTGAACCACAGAGCCTCATGATGAATCACCCGGAACAAGAAATACCCTGAACCAAACACCACCGATCCCTTCTTTTGCTTCGCTTCCACCCAAAGTACGGAACCGGCCCTGCCCTAGACGAGACGAACAACATGATCAGCGACTCGTTTCCGGCCCGAGCTGGCATCCAGCTCTTCGCCTGCCTCCAGGCCTCTGTCGCCCCCCTTGCCTTTATATACTACCTCAACTACTATGTCTATCACGAGTCGCTTTTTACCCGATACTTCCCGGACCTCTTCCCCTCGCCCACCGCCACCAACACCACCGCATTCCTGCATTACTGGCTGGGCTTCGAGCTCGTGTTCTACATATACTTCCAGATAACCTACAGCCGTCTACAGAAGATTCGCAACCCCGTCCCCCTCACCAATATGGAACGCATGGAGGCCTTTTACAATTCCCTCAAGACCGTCGATGACGTCAAGGCCTGGTTGGTCGGCTGGTTCTTTGTCGACGGCGACAACAATAAGAAGCCCAAATTCGAAGACTTACGAAGGAAAAACGTGGCTGAGTGGTAGGCTCAATTCATTGACCTCATTGTTTGAATTGTGTAATAAACGCAATCGAATATGATTTAACAAAGACATTCTTGATTGATATATTTGGGACAATGAATGCGCTTATATGCGCTATAATTTCCCACGTACCGCTGGTTACCAACAATCACCCACTAATCCCCTAACCTCACATTTCCAATTCCCACCACAGGTTCGCCTGGGCCTTTTGGAACTCATCCCTGGAAACCGTCCACGACAACCCCTTGAACCGTCGCGGACTCTACCAGATGCTCTCGACCGTCGAAACGCACTACGGCATTCGCTTTCCCTCTGGCTACAATGATGCCATCCGATGCTTCCGGTTGAACCTCGATTCATTGAACGCTGCGCACCGCCCCTTCGCCTTCTACGCTCTCATTCTAGCCGGAACGCAGCTCGCTAACGTGATCTTTCGCTGGTGGGGTCTGGAGCGGTACGGATCCGAGACCAAAGGCTACTACTGGTCCAACACGTTCGAGATGGATCTCAAGGAGGGCTGGGGTGGCGTCCTGACTCACTCCGTCGCCAAGGGCGAGCCCGAACGCATCGTCTATTGGCATTACAACCCGCAGCCCCTGACCGATCGGTCCGTACCGAAGCGCACCCCCGTCGTCTTCGTCCATGGGATCGGCGCTGGCATCATGTGCTACATCGAGTTTTTGTTCCGCTTGCTAGGGTTGCAGCGCGAGGTATTCTGCGTCGAGCTGCCGTACGTGTCCATGCGTCTGGTCGAAGATGTGCCTACCATGCAGGAGACCGTGCGTGAGATCGAGCAGATGCTCGAGTCACATGGGCACAAACAGGCCGTGTTTGTAGGGCATTCGCTTGGGTCCGCTTTGTTGTCGTGGGTCATTAAGAATGCGTCAAAAAAGGTCGCCGGCGTGGTCATGATCGACCCTATTTGCTTCCTACTTCACTATCATGACGTGGCGTACAATTTCGTGTATAGGATCCCGCAGAGGGCGAATGAGGTTGGTACTGTTTTATGGGGTATATATATATGAGTGATAGGGACTTGGAAAACGCACATATTGCCGCTCATTTACTCATAACATATCCTCCTCAACCAATCTCTCTTCAGCACATCATCACTTTCTTAGCCTCCCGCGAGCTCTACATCTCCCACTACATCAGCCGCCACTTTCACTGGCACCAGACCGCCTTCTTCGTCCCTTCCACAAACCCGAACCCCGCCATCTCGACCACTTCCGTGACCCCCCTCCCGCAGCGTACGACCGTCTTCCTCTCCGAGCACGACAACCTCGTCAACAGCCCGCGCGTCGACGCCTACCTCCGCTCTCACGACGTCGAGTCCCACATCATGCCTAATCTCGACCACGCAAGCTTCCTCTTCTCGTCCGCGTGGAAAAGCCGCATCTTGAACAAGATTGCCGAGCACTGCGACGCAGCCGACGCCGAGATCGCCTCTCTCACTGTGAGGGTGGGAGGGAAGTCCGTCAGGACGTCGAGTGGGGGGAAGAGGCGGAGAAAGAGGAGCTTTTAATTGATAGGATGGGTCGATTGGGCAAAGGATTTAGTCCCTTGCTTGTACAGACTTTTCATTTAAGCCTCATTTTGCTTTGGCGTTTGTATTGACTTTTTGCTTTCTCATTTTATACCTTCCGCCATTATGGACATTTCACTATCTCGTCGTCTATTTTTCGTTACTCAGTAGTCTGTGTGCCTATCGTCTACCGACTTTACGCTGAGCGAGGTTTTATTTCCTCATTTCACTTTTTTTTTTAGAAGCTTTACCTTTTGTACTATATAGTCTTCCCCACTTCATCAGCTCTCTTCCCAGCAATCATGCCGCGAAAAGCTGTTTTAAAGCCAATGGTCTTCCCACTCTACGGCTGGGAAATGACGCCCTCGCCCATAGCTGTTGGTTATTCCCATGCCCGCCACCAGGCTTGATTCATGCCCGTAACCTTTTGCTGTAGTAAATAGTTAATCGTGTTAATTCAACCAGCCTATTAGGCCTCTG
The DNA here is from genome assembly GCA_003990745.1 of Jimgerdemannia flammicorona. Lineage (NCBI taxonomy): Eukaryota > Fungi > Mucoromycota > Endogonomycetes > Endogonales > Endogonaceae > Jimgerdemannia > Jimgerdemannia flammicorona. The sequence continues at coordinate 6,909 of RBNI01005058.1, read as the reverse complement.
AAACGACGTAGACCGCTACATTAATAAACTCCCCCCCCCTCCCCTTGAGCAGGGCCGAAAAATCACAGGGCCTCTAGGCTTAGCTATGTTATATTTGCTTTTGTGTCGCTATGGTTGCCTTCGACATGATGCCCATGCTTTCTCTAATCCCCCAGGTCCAGGCGCAGGCGCGTCAAGAGGTGGCTGACCTGACCCTTTAACGACGAACTCAGCAAAAGACATACGAGAATGTTATACTGTATAATCAAATTTTGTTGCGACTGAAAAGTGGTTTTTGGTTGAGTTAGTTTTCTGCAAATTTCGCAGCGGCATACACCATCACCGTCGCTCTCCCGAGTTGGCCGCCAATGTCGGGGAATGTGTGTGTCGGGGGGTGGATCTTTGTGGCGACATGTAGCACTCGGGGAGGAGGGGTTAAGTGTTACTCATCTTAGGTGTATGCGCAAAGAAAACTTGAAATCTTGGTATATTGGTTGGTGGGATCACTGATGAAATTAATTAATATCCTCAGCCCAGAAAGCCCCTTCGAGCAGAAGGCACGCCAAGTTGACTCTAAGCACCCCTGGTTTTAATCATATTGGAACATTCCTCCCAACAAAGTTTTGTGGGCGAATTTCTAGGCAACGATACTACGACGTTTGAATTTGTTTCTCCGAGGGATTTTAAATAAGTTGAAATGAAACATTGCATCAATTTATTACATGCATGTTTCGGCATTACGTATCCTTCGTCTATATAAGTCGATCAAGTTGTTATTACATCATAAGGGGTCTTGGCAACTGTCTTAGTGGATCTGGATTTTCTGGTTTGAACATCGTTGCCGACTACAATTATGCGAAATGGAAAATAAAGAATTGACCTATTTATTTTAGTTCCTTTTTTACCATGTTCAAGATAGCAAATAAATAAACAAATGCAACATAAAAATCATGACAAAATAACAGGTGTCTTGGCATTTTTTGTCCTTATTCCTTTATTTCTGAGAGTTCCTCCTATTTCATATCGGCGTATACCACACAACGGGCGAATCCGCGGAATCAAAAAGTCTTGCCAAAATATTACGTGTGGCTCCCCCCCTCCCTTAGTATCCTTTGTTGTATGTATCGATGCGCGCATTTGCGCTGTCGAGATGTACGTACTTAGGAGAGGAGGGGGAAGTGAAAAACCGCTGCACCCTGGGCAATTTCTCTCTGGACAATGCTACCATCACTACTCTGCCAATGTCAATTAGTAACTTCAACGCCACCGAATTGTTGAACCTGTTCACATGCACGACTTGCAATGCCAATATGCTCGGCGTTTTCAATAAACGCTTTAAGGTAAGTGCCCGTGAGAAAGAGTACAAGCAACATCCCAAAAACTTGTCTTTGATGATTTATGTGATATGGCGTCCTCTCAACCATCGTTATGCTCAACAGAACCACACCGATATCCTTCCTTCGAACTTGACGCTTGGATTAAGTGAGGTAGAACTTGCTGTCAATAGCAAATGCGGTAAGCCTACCTCGTGAACCAGATCGTGCTCCTTCCCGGCCGAGATTATTCCTTGTTCTTTCTTGTGCTCCAACCTACAAGTACCTGTATCCCTTTCCCAATTTCCACTTCGGACTCGTAGGCTCCAGCTGGGCCGCAACCGCGAATGGATCTAGCACCACCACCACCTCCACTAATTCTGCCACAGGAGGCGCGAATATTGCTTCGTCTTTTCTGGTGTACAAGACGGTGGTGGCCAGTGTCGTCGTGGCGATCGTGAATATCCTATTCTTGTAAAATTTATAAAATGATAACCACACACATCCATGAAATCTATATAATATCAGCCTATTCCTGGAGAAGGAACTGCAATGCCAACGTGATATTCCTTAAAGTATAGACTGCGAAACAATACGACAGTAAATCGTATATTCATAGGTATGTTTAATAAATATCAAAAGCCTAATACTTATTTTCAAGAGCGGGTAGGGAAGTAACGGGTTAGCCCGAACGTCTTCGCTACCCATGACAGTGTGACACAACAGTTTAAAAATAAATACTATGAGCGCTAAATATAAAACGGGGAGCCGACTCTGAAGGTGACCATTGACTCAGAGGTTGCATTTCGAAAACAATAACAAGATTACCTCATACTTCGTCAGAGTTCGAATACAATGACGAAAGTTTTCCATGAAAAACCGGTTGTAATAGAATAGGGACGAGAGGCTCGAAGGAGCCCAAGATCTATGTATTTATATACATGTGTTGAGAAGTTCCAGCTCTTCTAGTTTGTGTTACACACAAGTCCTTTGTTTGTTCGGGCTATGCTTATAAGGCCAGCGATGACGCTAATGTCAATCTTTGGTTCTCTGTATTGGCTATGAAACATTCGACTGCTTCCAAACTCAAACGAGCGGTGCTGTGTTATGTGTGGCTATTACTTTTCGCGCAAAGAAGCCTGGCGGGCTCGACCATAGCAACGGCGAGGGCTTTGCCCGCCGTCGCTCAATATTTGAATAGGTGAAATGTTTTTGGGAATTGGATGCATACACATTTCACGCCGCGCCGCCTCGGCGGGCATTCTCACTTTGTGTTATTTCTTGTTATTCCTTCGCAGCATCTACTTTTACGGCGGTTTGGACGGCGTCGGCAACTTCCTGGGTGACTTTTACCGAATAAACGTTTCGAACCCCGGTGGCTCCTTGTCGCTCATCCCCCTTTACCCTGACTCCAAAATTAACCCTGTCATGCCGACGCCAGGGTACGGCCATGTCGCGGGCGTCGGCGGTCCCAAGAGGGACCAGATATGCTTTTTCGACACCGGCTTCGTGAACCAAACAGACGGTCCGGAGGTGTGGTGTTATCGCCCCTCTACCCATGCTTGGACCAAGTTGGTCTATACCGACACACAGACTGCCGTGTCTGGCCTGTCGGTCGGATTCTTCGACAAGGAAGGATCTGTGTGGGCCTCCGCGGAAAATCAACCTGTCCTATACAATTTCGATACTGGGAACATCACGTGGCGATCTTACGACTACACAATGCCGAACACTACGATCGTTGTGCCTCCAGTGGGGTCTGGGTATACATTCACACCGATAAGCAATCATTCAGCTGTTCTTATCGGCGGAAACACTGTGAACGATAACACTTCTTCCGTGGATGTTGTGTACGTTTTCGACACAGTTAAGCAGGTTTGGGTCATTAAAGTAAGTACAATGATATGTTGCTACATTAATTTTGAACGCACGTTCACTCAAAATTGATTTAATTATCTTATCCTCTTATCAGAATACCACAGGTCAAGTACCCTCTGCGAGATTCGCCCAGCACAGCGTGGTTGCAAGTACGTATGCACAATATCGGGACATGCCATTCAAATTATATTTTCAATATCGTAATAATAATAATAAATGCCAAACTGGTTGTTAATAAATACCTCTGTACATTGCCAATTTCTCCTTTTTTTTTTTTTTTGGTAGCTTCTGACAAAAGTATTATTGTGTATGGAGGCATATCTACATCCTCTGGACAAACTTATATTAACTCGGGAGACAAAGTTGCAGTATTGAACTGCAATACATGGAATTGGACAGTAATTCCTACGAAAGGGGTCGGTCCGGGAAATAAAGGAATATTGTTCAACCATCGGTTTGTTAAGTTTCCCCTTGTTATCTCGCTCAGGAAGTTATTAACGTTTATATAATTAATGAAATCAATGCTCTCAATGTTTTCTTTTACAGATCTATACTCGTTGGCGACCTGATGTTCGTGACTTTTGGTGAGTTTTTATTAGATTAACACTGCTCGCTTTACCAAAATCGATTCTCTTCCCCCATGCCCTAAAAACGAAACGTATAATCATCAGGCGTCTATTACCCTGAAACGGTCTCCTCGGATATCTACGCTCTCAATATTTCCACGTGGGAATGGGTCGATCTGGAATTCACAAGATCATGGGGTTGGGACCCTTCCTACATCTCCCCCTCCTACACCCCCTCCTCCTACCCTTACCCCTCCTCCATAAAAAATTCGCACAGATCGTCCGAAAGTGATTCGAGATGGCTCTGCTTTATCTTAGTCCCTGTCGTGGTAATATTTTTTGTTATCTGGATTAGCCTGCGCATTCGAAGGAAGCATGCTGCGAGAGCGCGGGTCGGGACCCCCACGGCGATCGCTCTCGCTAACATGAATCGGACAGGCCCGGATGACGTGGAACAATTGCCATTGTACGAGGAAAATGCTCCGCCAAAGTATGAGGAACAAAATGGGGAGGCAGCAGGTCCTGTAGAGGGGTTGGGGCCAGTGGTGGCATCGCCCGTGGCAAGGCAAGGAGATTAATTATGTACGCACTCGACTTTTACGCCCGGAGTCAACATAGACTCTTAATATAGAGCAATATTTTTAATACATCAAAATTCGTCCTCGACGGATATAATGTATACTTGAGCTTGAGAGTTTAAATATCACTTATGTGAATCTCTGATTACACCGAAGAGAAGGAAGAGCTGATAAAAAAAAAGGGGGAGGGGCCTCGTTCTATACATCCACAAGATGTTTGGATGCATTTATGCCATTTCATTTGGTGGCTTGGCGATACACGTGACAAACAGCCTTATAAGGAAGGCCTGATCGTTTTGCTTCTCCCTCCACAATCTTGCAAGATGGAATTGGAAGGCACGACCGTTCCGTTCGGCACACCGTCTGAGAAGGATACCATCGAGATTGGCATCATAGGCATGGGCGATATGGGCCGGTTGTATGCGAGAAGGATCCACGCCGCCGGGTGGAAGCAGTTGAGTAGGCAGCGCGGGTTTTTGGGAGACCTTTGACACTAACGTGTTGTGGAAGCCTGAGAGTAGTCTCGCGCGCGCTGAAAACATATCGGATTTATGATAGCGTGAACGTCTGTGACTTGCCGTCCAAGTACGAATCTCTCAAGGCCGAGCTCCAAGGTTGGTTATCAAGGGTTTCATAACCTTCAAACAATTCGTTTTTATTCCCTTCTTCAATTCACCCACCGCTATATTTTAATCATTATCAAACCAGGCAGCGGTCTTAACGTTCACCTTAACGGACACATGGTCTCGCGAAGAAGTGACTTCATTATCTACTCGGTCGAGGCGGAGTATATTGACAACGTTGTGGCTCAGTACGGGCCCTGTAAGTACTGCTTATAAGCCTAGTGAAGCAATTACATGAATGTAATAAAATCAGATAACAATACATCGACCTTATTCCCCCGCAGCAACCAAGCTGAACGCGATTGTCGCGGGGCAGGTAAGGATGCAAAAGCTTTTCTGTGAATGTGATTGAACCAAATCCGTTTTCATACCTCACACCTCACCATCCGTACCAACTCATGCAGACATCCGTCAAAGAGCCCGAGATCGCTGCCTTTGAGAAGCATCTCCCTGCCGACGTCCATATTATTTCGTGCCACTCGTTGCACGGGCCCACGGTCGATACAAAGGGACAACCTCTCGTACGTCAGTGCGCAATAAATCCTTTATATTTTTGGTTCCGTCCTTCTAAATTTGACGTTCCTCCTTCTCATTCTTTCACAAAGGTCATGATGAAGCACCGCGCTTCACAGGAGAAGTTTGACCTCACGATACGTGTGCTGTCGTGTCTGGAGAGCGATTTCGTGTTTTTGTCGTACAAGGAGCACGACCGGATCACGGCCGACACGCAGGCCGTTACGCATGCTGCGTTCTTGAGGTGAGGATTTGGGCGCGGACTGTGAGTTGGTGATCGTATTAATACACGAGGTTCCTAGGGCAGCGAAAGAGGGAGAAAATATCGGAAACTGACGAAACTGACAGGGAGTCAAGAGAGCGATTAGATCAAAAATTGGGTAACAGAGTCCAACTATCTCACCTCCTCTTTTATGATTTACGGGTTGAATGCCGCCAGTATGGGCACGGCGTGGAAGACTGATGGACGATTTCCTGTAAGCTCGTTCGTTACGCTCTCTGCCACCGTCACTCGTATTTAAAAAAAACAGGTTTTTTTCTCTCTCTCTAATATCAATGTGATACTTCTGTCCCAAACGCATCAGTGGGAGAACCCGCACTTTGTCGGCGGTATTGAGAACGTCAAAGTTAATGTCGCGCTGCGTATCTACGGGAATAAGTGGCACGTCTACGCGGGTACGGTCTTGTGTATGAGCGTTTTGTTGGCCGACGTTGATGACAAAAGTCATCCAAATAGCGCGATCTCAACGGCGTCTCATTTTCCCCTCCCCCAACTCGGAATAGGTCTGGCCATCATGAATCCAAACGCCAAGATCCAGATCAGTCAGTACGCCAAGTCGGTCGCGGATCTGTTTTTGCTCATGATCACAGAGAACGAGGAGGAGCTAGTGCGGAGGGTGAAAACTGTATGTTTTTGCTTTTTTGCCCAAAAGTGAGACGTCATGATTTGCTCGCGCATTCTCATCCTTCCCCCGATTCCTTCCTTATCTTGACGCCCTGCGACAGGCCGGGGAGTTTGTCTTCGGCAAGGCAAACGCCCACCACGAGTCTATTCTCCTCTCCGACAGTCTGCTGGACGAGTACTCGCTCTCCAACGTGCCGAAGGATCAATCCAAGCCCAACTCGCACCTGTCGTTGCTGGCGATGGTGAGTATGGGTTTTGTGGAATGCTTTTTGCTTGAATCAGGAACGATGGTACATGCGATAGGGCGGGAGGGAATCGGTGGTGTGAATTGCGATACATGGAAATTTTTAAGCGTAGTTGACAAGTGGGATGGGGACAATGCGTCACTCGCTATTCATGTCTACATAGGTGGACTGCTGGTACCAGCTCAGACTCAACCCCTACGAACACATGGTCTGCCAAACCCCACTCTTCCGACTATGGATGTATCCTTTATATTCGCTCTCCCCACCTACCCCCCGTGATGCCTATGCTTCCCTCTCCTAATCCCCCCCC
>RBNI01005057.1:0-13073 GCA_003990745.1 Jimgerdemannia flammicorona | reverse complement strand
TATATTAATAATATATTATATATATTTATATATATTTAAAAAGAGTTTTTTTATTATTTTTTTAAAAGATAAAATAAATAAGATTTTAAAAAATAAATTATATGAGATTATAGAGAAATATTAAAAGAATAATTATAATAAGTTTTAAATATATATCTCAATTTATTGTCTATCTATTAAATAAAGAATATTTTGAACCAATAAATTTTTTTTTTTAGATTTTTTTTTAAAGATAAAATAAAAATTTAAAAACAATAAATTTAATATTTTTAAATATCTCTAATATAAAACTATAATATATTATAATATAAAATATATTTATTTAGAGTATTTTTATTTAAATAATTAAAATATAAAATTTAATAAAACATTGGTTCAGTTTTGGAACATACTGTATATCAAAATAATTGAGTAAGTTAAATTAATATTTATATTAATATTATAGCTATATGATACTTATTAATATTAGTTTATTTATATCTATAGACAAATAATTATATTTATATCTCAGACTATACTATTGAGGATCTCACTAGTCTAATTGATTGTCTACTTGACATTCTTCAAGATGATCACAAAAACTCTACAATCTACAATAAGTATAAAGGTTTTAGAGTTATCACACAGGCTAAAGATATGATCAAAACCATTACTAGATATCTCTCTTTATAATTATAGTATAGGTATAAATTTTTGCAAATAATAATATGGGGCGTGCTGCAACAAAACCAGACAAAGTGAACACGTGACGTCACTGATGAAAATTTTTTTTCTTACGATGCGCACACACCTCTCTGCGGTGTTGATCGAGTTCATCAGTAAGTTCTTTGCCATCATGTGCCGTTTCCAGATGACACGTAAAAAATAACGACTTCATTCTTTCAGGTTATGTCCAGCAGCAAAATACACAAATATTTCGAGCGCAAGCCCTCCGCATGGAACATTATAGGCTTTCTAGAGGAATGCGACTCAGGATCATTCGTAACAAAGATGGGGCATTATGTTTCATCCCTCAAACGCATCGTTAATACTGAAGGAGGTCGTCGGCAAGAACGAGCACAGCAGCTCCTTGATAATTATACCCAAGCAAGTATAAAGAAATTTTCGATTTTTCGGTTATAGAATTAATTGGTGGCGTAACAGGAATCTCCAAGATCCCCTGTTATTCAAGTCTCTAAGATGAGCCACGAAGCTAATGGTAGGGCGCAGGAGATCTCTAAGATTGCCTGACGTTCAAGACTCTAAGTTGACCTGCCATTGGCCCCACCGGGGCGCAGGAGATCTCTAAGATTGCCTGACGTTCAAGACTCTAAGTTGACCTGGTGGGATAGGAATTGGAGAAGTCAAGAGCATGATAAATGAGAGCATTGCTAATCCATTGATCCTTTCTGATTAAGAAACCTCGCTCAGATCGCAAACTTTCTCAAGCGTGGATGAAAGACCAAAGATTGCTCAAATCGACTGGATCCTCGGTTCATTTTCACAATTCGACATTTTTGGGGAATGCTCAGAGAGTTGAGACCATCAACAATGGAACTTCCGGCCAGCAGGGAAAGAGGAAGTTATACAGGAAGGTTAGTGTACCTTTATTGCAATCAGATCTTCCGTCCGTGTTCCAATGGAATTGGGTTTGGTTCATATTAGGACTACAAACACGATATTGATACCGTGTCTACCTTGAGGTAAGTTTCGTATGTCACTGGATCTTTCTTGAAGATCTACAAATTAGTCTACTTACGCGGATAATGTCAACAGTGATCACGGGGAAGACGAAGACAGCGAGGAGGACGACGTGGGCGAGTCTTCAACAAGCGAAAGTGACAACTCTTCCGAGACCGAAGCTTCTTTTGTAAAGACCTACAAGGACATGGATCCCGCCCGAAAATGGGTGCTCTCTAGTGGGACGGTAGTAGAGGACGTAATTTTTAGAAAGTACAAGAACATGAGCGTGGAGTTGCTAGCCCATTCGTGGGTCATCGATCTCAATAATCATGAAGTCGCGTCTTTGTTCTCTCCGGCGGATTGGAAAGAGATCAGCAGTCAAACATTATCCCTACCACAGTTTGACGTATTAACGGCGAAGTCGGTGTCAAGATTTGCTAAGGTGGGTTAATGCAATTTCTTTTTCTTTCTCCTGGTACAGACCTTCACATCTCTAAAAAAACATAGGTGACGATGACGTCCGGGCTCCGAGAGGTACTGGAGACAACCTCTTATCGATCAAAGGACGAACTATATGATCGCGAGAAACATTATGATGCCGAATGGGTCGATCTGGTCATGCGCAGAATGTACGTCTCTCTCTTTTTCTTTTTTTTTTTTTTTTTTATTCTCTGTGATGTAACGGCCTTTTTTTTTTTTTTTATTCTCTGTGATGTAACGGCCTTCTTTTTCTTTATATAGGCTCCCACTATTCGAGAGTCCTGACCAACTCCTTCAAAAACCACACCTGGAGGGCTGGTATGATTCGAACATCTGGTCTTTCATCGTCGATTACGCTTTGCAGGATCTTAAGGGCATGGAAACTGTACGGTATGTGCCCTCTGATCGTTTTGTTTGTGTTTGCGCTCATACATCTGACATCTTGATATCCTACAGAAAGGAGTCATCTTCCCTTGCGACGACAATGAGGAAAAATAGGAAAAGAGTGAGAACGGGAAAGGAAGATCGTTCGAAGATTGGTCGACGGCTGGATGCAATCATAAAAACTGACGCCGATGCATATTATGAGTACGGTGCAGTCGAGGTTGCGAAGAGCTTTCGAGGTGTGAAGTCGACAAAGTGGTTAACTGACAGCCTCAAGCTGGCAAAGACCCTCCACGATATGCTGTTCCGTCTTGAAGAGCTTGTGGATCACCAAGATTCGTTGGTGAAGAAGCTACGGGTAGTTGGGTTGGTGAACTCAGGTAAGTTACACAAGTGTAAAGAGTTTCTGCATAATGGTTAGTGCGCTCATTAAAGGTCATAGTTGGATCGCCGCAAGTTACATCTATGGATATGATTGAGTACTAATAATGGTAACATAAGCATTGAAACTATTCTCGAACACAGGACTCAAGTGCCAAATTCTGCAAATGAGCCATCCAAATGGCTACGTATGTCTTCTCGAACGAAATGAGCTACTTGAAGTCCCCACCGTCGTGGAAAACTTACGAGATCTTTTCATGTTATTGAAAGGCATTTGGCAAATGAAAGTGAGTTATTCTCTATTATTTTTTGCACTCGAATGGGAAAGGATGAATATGTATATTAACATAGATTATTTAGAAAATGATAAGGGATTGCGCGGCAGTCGTCAATAGTCGTCACATACCAAATACGGAGGAGGAGCTGTTCACAGAGCTGACAGATGGTGGTCTAAAATCACCACCCCGTGCTACCACAATTCCGTGGTCCTTCGATACTCCAACCAAAAGGAAGTATTGATGGTCGAGAGAGTGACGGATGATGCAATCAATGTACACTTTTTTTTTTGACTGCATGTAGCTTAATAAATAGGAACGATATACAACTATTCCTATATAAAATATCAATATGAAATTAGTTTACATTAAGTCCACTATGGAACCTAAAAATTATAGTACCATCAGAAGCATTTTGAAAGGAGAACAGGGCGAAAAGATTTCTCCTTATGTCTTCAAAGTATCTGACACCAAAGCTATTCAAGAATATTTGGATAAAGAGAAAATTACCTATGAAATCTACCAACAACTATATGTCAATTCTAATAGAAGCATAAATCTATCTTACCAAGATAATTCTGGATGAAGTCAGCAGGAATTAAATCCTAAGAAACGAGAATTACCAGAAACTTCCAAAGAATCGAGGAAAAAAAGAAAGTATTAGAAAAGATTGCATGGGCATATATAGGGGTATTCCTATATATTTTAATGTATACTGTTAAAAGAAATTTAACAAAACCAGCATAATATATATAATATATATATATATATGGTAGACAACATAATTATGAACGAATATGAAAAAGCTCTCTATTTCCTGGGAGTGGGATGTGGTTGCGGTTGCTCGCCCAAGTTGCCCAAGGAAGAATTTGCCGAACTGTGGGAAGCTTTTCAAGCTCTTTCCAAGTCTGAACAAGATATTTTCTTAATGGCCCAACTAAGATCCATGGATGGGGGAGCAATCAATACTAGTCGACGTCTCAAGAACAAAACTCGGGTCAATAAGAGAACTATCTACTGCTGAAATTGTAATACTCCTATTTGCCAGAAAACTTATCTCAATATGCTTGGCATTGGCCATAATCATTTTGAAAATATCTGAAACCATTTGCTCAAGAATGGTCTTCTACCACGGGTCCATGGTAATGTAAAAAGAATGCCACGGTGAAAAACCAGGATGGTTATTGATATCGATGTTGCTACTGCCATCAAGAACTTTTTGCTAAATTATGCTGAAGTTCATGGCTTACCCAGCCTAGTTAGAAATGTTAATCGAGTCACTTAATCAATTATCTTTTTACCAGCGGAAATGAGCTACAGGTCTGTTCACTGGGATTTTTTAGCTAGCCTGGAGGATAATAGTAAATTGCATAACCTCAAGTATGATGCATTCCACAAATTATGGTGCCAGTTGACCCCGTATATTCAAATCATGAGTCCAAGGACCGATTTATGCGATACTTGCCAGCATTTGTGAAATGACTTACAGTTCAAAGCTCGTAAAGAGGAAGAGGCCCAAGATCTATTAAGGAGATATAAAGAGCATCTGGCCAAAGCCAAACTAGAGAGAAATTATTATAACAAAAATACCAAGTTAGCAGAGGAACAAAGAAAACTCGTCAACCAAAATTATTCCACACTGAAAAGTGAGATACCACATTGCAGCATTGATGCGATTGCCCATTACAGCTACGATTGAGCGCAAAATGTCCATGTGTCTCACTCAGATCAACAGATCGGCAAAGTGTATTACCTTAGTGCTCACAAGGTACATTTGTTTGGTATCCAGGATGAAGCAGTGCATAAGCAAATTAATTATGTACTGGATGAAAACGAACTTCTTGGAAAGGGTTCGAATAGCATGCTTAGTATAGTATTCGATGGAATTAAGCAATTGAATAAAGGTGAGAAGTATTTAAAAATCACTTGCGATAATGCAGGCAGACAAAACAAAAATAATACTACCCTCTGGTTTTACCTGTACTTGGTAATTTGTGGGTTTTATGAAAGTATTGAGTTAAATTTCATGATACCAAGGCACACGAAATTTAAATGTGATGGCAGCTTCGGACTGATCAAAAAGCTTTATCGCAAGACAATGATAGACTGCGTAGATCACGTCGTTGACGTCGTAAAAAGATCTAGCATCACCGGACTAAACAAAGCTTGACGTTATAATGGTGATGAAGGATTTCAATATTACAACATCATAAGCGGCCTAGAAATTTACTTTAAAAAATTACCTGGCCTACAAAAGTTTCAACATTTTCTTTTTACCAGTGCTAATCCTGGGATAATCAAAGCCCAAGAAGTCGTGAGTGGCCCTTTTCAGGAATTCAAATTACTGAAAACTAGTAAATTAGAGACTTCTAAGGTCATGGAGAGCATCAAAGCTATGTCATTTCCAGTTCTTAAGACTCTTCCTATGGAATTGAAACGCCAGGAGTACCTCTATCACAATATTTGCCCCTTTATTCAAGATGAATTTAAAGATATTACTTGTCCCAAGCCAGTATTAAATGTCATTGATTAATAATTAACTTTTTTTCTTTTTTCTTTAACTAATAAGTAAATAGATATTCCAGCAATAATAGTGACAACTATTCCTAATCCAATTCAAGGAGTTCAATTAAATTGTTTTTTACTAGCTATTTGGGCTTCTAATTGAGCTAATTCTGCTTTTTTATTTTGTAGTTGTTTTTCTTGCTCTTCAGTTCGATTAGTAATCCTTTCTAAATCTTTGATTTCTTTTCTGATTATTAATTTAGAAGCTTCTCTTTCTCTCTCTTTTTCTGTCCAGGAGTTCTTTTCCTTTCACAACTTCCAGGCTTCTTCTTTATGTTTTAAATAATCTTTATCTCCTTTTCATTCAGCATAATAAGTTTCGGGATCTCTTATTTTTTCTGCTATTCTTTCATTTTCCATTGTGCCATCAAATTGGTTGTTTTTAATTAGTCTATATTGTCTTCATCATTTTTGTAGTTTAAATTTGAGAACTAGATTAATAGTAAATTCTGATTCGCTATAAACTTTATTATGATTGGGAATGTTTTCTCCTTATTTTTCTTTTTTTCACATTCGTTCAGCCTTTTCTCCTAGTTGGCATCCTATGGTAAAATCATAGCATTCTAATTTGTCTTCAAATTTTGCCATTAACTCTTGCAAAATTTCACCTATTTCAGATCAAATTTCAGAATCTATTGATTTGATGTCATTAGGAAGATGCTTTTTAGTAAATATAGTGGTATATCCCAAGTGTTTATCATTGTGTAAACAAGCAATTATTTTGTCCCTCTCTGCAATAATATTGTCAGCATTAGGTTGAAAGGCTTCTTTGGATATTTCTATTTGTTCAGGGGTGGCTGGATGGTAACTACTACTTGATCCTACAGTGCCTCAGTTCTCTTTATATTTTGGAACTACTTGCATGTAGAAGTGGGGTGAATTCTCACCACCTAGTTTTCCAACTGAGATACTAATTCGATAACCTGCTGGTTTATATACTTTATCTATTTTTTCAATTTGGTCTTTAAGCACTGGCAAAATATCATCTCATTCTTTTCTATTTACTTCTCGCAAGTTTTTAGCATGACATTTGGTGCATAATGATATATGAGCTTTAGTATTTGGTCTTAAAATTGAACCAGAAAAAACACTCCCTCCAAAATCAGAAACTCAACACTTATACATGCCCTTTTTATGCACTTCTATATTATCACACATATGGCAAACTTTATTATCTCCATCTTCACTCTTCTGGCACTTATAATTTGGAGAGTTATCTAAATTTCAGGTGAAGTGCTGATCTTGTTGATTCTTTTCAATTTGCTTTTGACAATTACAGCACTGAAAACATTTATGTCCTTGACTATCTTCGTAAGCAGTGACATCTCAGTCCAACATGATTCGGCATTGGGGACAATTTATAATAACTCTATCTCATCTGCCATTACCATATTGCCTTATATTTCTATACCGAAAAGGTCAATCAAAACTCTCCCTTTTTTTACATTTTTCTAGGGCTTGATTAAAGAGCTTGATTTTGTTTCTTTCTCAATCTTTATTGGTGTTGTTATCTAACTCTTGTTGCAGGAGAGTTTCGGTACACCCTCAACAACAAAACTTAATAATCTCTCTTTCTTCTTGATCTCATCAATTAATGGTTAAACCTTCTTTATTTTGATTACAATTAAAACATTCTTTTTTGGTCATAATACATTTTTTATGAAAAAAAAAAAAGCGGCAAGAGATAATAATAAAGAAAGAATTGTGGGTTATATTTCAGCTTGCTTGTTGTGATTATCGTGTATGATGGGTATTGAATAATTGAAAGGTTACGGGAAGGGGTGAGCGAAAGAAAAATCTTTAAGCCTAGTACCCGAGCAACGTCAGAAGTTCACTTTGTCTGGTTTTGTTGCAGCACGCCCCATATAATATTTAATATTTGTTCTTATAAAGCATCATGCTCTTTCTTCAATAGATTCATTATTACCAAAATAATCATTAGATTTGAGAGAGTCTAGAATTTAAACTATTATACAGATCTTTCTATAATCTTGAATTCTGTTGATCTATAATCTTTAGGTGCTTGAGACATCAATGATAATCAACTAAATTACTATCAAAATATTATCTAGCAAGTTATATAGATAGTATTTAGAGCTAATCAAAAATTTATCTTATAATATTTTTTAATTATATAAAATACAATCTATAGATTTCTAAAATTTGGCTAGCTTAAAAATGCTATCTTCTAATAAAATCTGATCAGTTCATTGTATCTTAAAATTTTACTTTATAAAATGTCTTTTTAATAGCTAATTTCTCTATAATCTATTAGCAACTATATATTTGAGCTCTGTAATATTATATATCAAGTATCATTCTACAAAGTTATAGAGCTGTAATTTACCAAATATATATATAATATCTGAAGGAATAATACTAATCAGAGTACTTTAATTTCACTTCTATATATATTATATTAAAGCTAGTGATGGTAAAATGGCTAATAATCAAAAATTTAAGATATTTAAATAAATCGTCATAAATAATATAATTGTAGAAAGAATAGAAATAGTTACTCATTGATATATTTGACTATTGTAAATATATTATAAAATCATTAGACTGATAAATAATACTTTTTGATTCTAATTTCAAAAATAGATAATATATATATAATATTACTTCTTATTATATATATACTTAATATCTCTATAATAGAATGAAGAACTCAGAAAGGATCTAGCTTAAAGAGCTTAAGAAGGAGTATATTTATATTATTATCCAGACTATATTACTAATAGTTCCTCAAACTAGTATACTCTTAGTTACTTTTATATAATGTTTTTAAAAATATCATATCTTGAAAATAATTATATTATATAAATTTAAAATTTAAAAACTTAATATGTTTTTAAAAATATATTTTATATTCATATATACTGTTATTTAACAAATTGAATAAAATTTTAGTTAGCTCAAAAAAAGTAGTGAGATCTAGTTATTATATATTAGAAGCCATAGTAGTTGTAGAGTATATTTGGATATATATAAGTGCAGTAGTTATGAATTTATGTTTGGGTATAGTGGGAACATGATCATGTGATAGATTGGGCATATGATCAGGTGATTCTTATAGTTTAAGTGAGACCGATTTTACCAAATTCTGCCCACCCTCAACATAATTTGTAAAAGTTTCCCACCCTCAACAAATTAAAATTTGGAAGTATTACCCACCCTCAACAAAAATTCCGGCCTCTCAGATCCGGCCTTATAAAATTTGCACTATCAAATACACTCTGGTCTTGAGGGTAACACCAGAAATCGGTAATACTGGACCCACCCTTAATAATTGTTCCTCGATATTTTGTTGAGGGTGGGTCACTAGCTCAGACTTCAATTTTCTGCCGTTTTTATCTTTCTGTAGTTCAGAGCAGTTACCCACCCTTAACATTTGTTCTCTTCCTCAACTTTGATATTAAGACTTAGTCCAGAGTAGTCGTCCACCCTCAATAATTTATTCTCTCCCTCAACATTTTGTTGAGGGTGGGTCACTAGCTCAGACTTTGATATAGGGCGTGCTAGACAAAGTGAACATGTGACGTCACTCGGTATCTTAATTTTAATTACTTCCTTATTTTCAATCAAGGTCACTTTTTAACCTCAATTTGAGTGCTCTGAGATTTTAATCAAGCAATTTCTTCCTTATAAGATTCTATTTTATTGACCAGTACTTGAGGAGTTAGTTTTTTTAAATATTCAATCTCAGTTTTTTATTATTTAATTTTGTTTAATAACTCTTGCTTTTGTCTTTTACCTCACTCTTCTGACTTTTCTTGAAACTTGGTTACTTCTTCTCTTTCAATTTTTAATTTCTCTTTAGTAGTTGATAGCTCATTTTTTAACTTCCTAGTTTTCTTTTCCAAATGAGAACTAAAAGACCAAGTAATTAACTTTTTCTTAATAAGAGGCTTAGTGGATTTATTCTTTACTAAATGGTAATAATAATACCTATTCCTATTTCTCTTTAATCTGCTACATACTTCATATTATAGAAGAGTATTGTTGTCATAATCTTTTTTACAATTCTTACAAATAAAGACTATATCAGTATTACTGCTATCTTTCTTTAATACTACTATTTAATAAGTAGTAGAAGTAGTATTAAAGTTAAGAAGAGTAGAGTCATTATAATCTAAAGAGCAATAATTACATTCCTGTTTATTCTCTTCTACTAATTCCAAAACTCTATATTCTAATTGTATATTAGTTATTCTTTTGAACAATAAAATTTTGGAACTTCTTCTTTTACTTTATATACTAATTACTTGAACTTTCATAATTTATTTTCTTTTTATTACTTTAGTAAGACTGGTAGTTCTTGGTTTTTATTTCTTCAATATCTTATCTTCTGTTGTTCATTCAATAAACTCCTTTCTATTATACTTATTTGATCTAAAAGTTCTTTTTCCCTTATATTACATTTCTCAACTACCTCAGCCATCTATTATTTTCTTTGTATTTAGTACTTTCTTAGCTTCTTCTTACTCTATTTGTACCTTGTTACTTAACTCTTCTACTTCAATTTTTTTTTTTTTTTTTTTTTTCTTTTTTTTTTTTTTTTTTTTTTTTAAATTGATTTTTTTTTTTATTTTTTTTTTTTTTTTTTTTTAATAAACTCAATATTCCATGAATTTTTATAAGAAGAGAACCTAGACTATATAGGCCAAAACCCTCCCCCACCACCCATCAAGTACTGCCTCCCTATTAACTTAGGCTAGCTATTATCCAGCAGCTCAACTATACCAGGTGCAGCAGGACCTACATATGTTGGCCTATACCTTATTTTATATACTATACTCTACCTACCTTTAGGAGGAACCCAGCCATATGCCAACAACCAAAAGTACATACCCAAGACCCCAACATATATATAAGGCCATGCTTGAGCTGAATAGAATAACTTCTATCATCTCAAAGAGAATGACAAATAAAGAAAAACCCTCATCAAAGTATATTATAGTGGGTAGAGCCTAGTTCTCTCAGTTGAGATGAGTAAAGAACTTATTTGTAAGATGGGAGGAGACCTCCAATACTCTACTACTTAAGCCTGCAGGCCTCAATTATATTGCTATATTAGCTCTCAGTTCTAGTTGAGTGTAGCCAAGATGTCTGAAATGGGTAGCCTCAGGCTCTCTGATTCCCCCAATGACTAGAGCCCAATTCACTGAATTACCAAAAGAAGCCGAGAGTAACATCTACCATCTAACTACTCTATACTAATCAAAAGGCTCCACCAAAGCAACATCTGCTCCAGCCCCAATGACTGCCCCCAGCCTAGCACCCTACTGGTCTACTGTTATCACCCTTTCTTCTATCTGTGATAGCCATCTCTCCTCCTATTCTAACAACATCTGAAAAGTAGTTACCTATACCAGAACTGTACTCACTGGAAAGCTCGCCAAAGCCAGAAAGTCTCACTATAGATATTGAGGACTTGTAGGTAACCTACACTGAGCACTTGATGCCCAAGGTCAGCCAACTCCCTATATAGCCTATGATATACTAAGACAGTACCTTGTTAGCAATAGTAAAAGGAAGAAGGTGCCATACTAAAATAGATGTACTCTAGATATAGCTGAAGGTATCAGAAGCTATAAAAAAGTGGAGAAGACACTGATCTGATATCAATAAAGAGACAACTCATCACAATTGCCTTCCTCTCACTACTCTGCAACAGATACAGTAAACTAATCTGAGGTAGAGGGTATAATAATTATAGAAAGTAGACTTGGAAAATTGCCTACCAAACCAATGTGACCAGTAAGATAGTGGAGAAAGAAGCATGTGATTCTTTTTAACTAGCTTATTCTTCTCTTTTTATGTATAAACTTTTAACTTCTTTATTAGCTTTTACTTATCAAGACATTGTATATTGATATATATAAATACAAAAAACAAAACCTTTTCTAAACTCTTTATCTCCAAAGTGCTGTAATTCATGAGGGCAAAATTCAAAATAATCTTTAATTGCTTTTATGTATTCTTTATCCAGATTTGAGTTTAAACTACCAACAATCTCTCTTATTTCCTATTTAGTTAAATTGTTCATTTTCATAATATCAAATCTTTTTTTTAGTATTTTGTTTTCTTCTAAAAGTTGTTTATTTCTCTCTTGGAGTTTATTTAATATATTGTTTATTATGGGTTTTTATTACATTTATTCTTATAATCAATTATAAATATTATTTTAATATCCTTTCACTTTAAAGGCAGAAAAAGCTAGCAATATTTGTCAAAAGATTAAAACTTGACAGCAAAAAGGACAAAAGAAAAGTAATGAGATAATAGAGATAATTGATTTTATTTTAGATATTTTATTTATTATTCATTGTTAGAATAGGTTGACCTTGGACAAGTAGTATTCTTAAATTTATCTCAGACAAATGAGTGAATATTGTGATAAAGATATTCCTGATATTTCAATTTTATAAGAGAAGGCACCAGTATTGGAAATAACAGGTCTTGATTTTTCCTATAACTGTTGAAGCCTCCCATTTGCCTATCTTTAACAGTTTGAATTTCTGAAAAGATTCATTAGTAAATTCTTAAGCTTTGACAATATCCAGCTTAGTACTAGTAAAAAGAAAGTACTGAAACTTTTGTAGGCCAAGCAACTTCTTGAAGTAAATTTCCAAACTACTCAGAATATCAAAATATTGAAAGCCCTTGCTACTATTATAATACTGAGCTTTATTTAGTCTCACAATACTGGACCTTTTCACTATATCTATAATATAACCAATATAATCTACTGTGGTTTTGCAATAGAGTCTTTTGATTAGACCAAAATCACTATCATACTTAAATTTAATATGGTCCAGAACTATGAAGTATAATTCAATACTTTCATAATAATCAGTAACTATCAAGTATAAGTAAAATCAAAGAGTCATATTGTTTTTGTTTTGTCTATCTGCATTATTGTAAGTGATTTTTAAATACTTTTCATCTTTATTCAATTACTTAATTCCATCAAAAACTCAGCTTAATATATCATTCAGACTCTTCTCAAGTAATTTATTCTCATCAAGGACATAATTAATTTGCTTATATACTGCTTCATCTTGAATATCAAACAGGTATACTTTGCAAGCACTAAGATAATAAATTTTACCAATCTGTTGATCTGAATGGAGCATATGAACATTTTGAGCTCAGTTATACATAACTGTAATATACAACTACATTAATATTGTAGTATGATGGCTTGCTTTTCAGTATAGAATAATTCTGGTTAATGAGTTTTCTTTGTTCTTCTGCCAGCTTGGTATTTTTATTATAATAATTTCTCTTTAGCTTGACTTTTTTTTTTTTTTTTTTTAT
>RBNI01005056.1:0-13074 GCA_003990745.1 Jimgerdemannia flammicorona | reverse complement strand
CCCCCCCCTACTCTCTCTAGATGAAAGACCACTTTATCAAATACTATCTCTACTCACCCACCACTCTATTCATAGATCCCTTCTATCAGACAGTGGTGTCACCCTCTCTGGGGACCCCAACCAACCCACCACCCAGTCAGCAGATCTCCCATCAATCTCTCAGCTTAATAGTATTATTTTTTATGATATTGGAAAGTAATTTTGTTATAAGTCTAGTGAGATAGTGAGGTCTTGACTACTATAGAGATTATAATCTATATTAGTTGAGTATATCTTAGTAAGAATAGTGATCTTGTAGAATATTCTCCATATCTTGATAATGTTCTCTAAGCTTTTCTTATCTAGCTCTTCTCTAATCACAGTAATGCTATATTTTCTCAGTTTGCTAAATGAGTTTTTTTTTTTTTTTTTTAGATAGTTATAGGATATATATCCTTCTTTATTATAGATAAAGTATAGGCTCTTATTGCAAAGCTATCTTATTTATTATTACTATATACCTTAGTTCTTTTATATTTCATTTAGCTATTCTAGATCTTGTTCTCAGATGAGATAGCTCTTTTGTCTTATTGGTTCTTTCTGGATTCTTGGTTTTATAAGGTCAAGATAGCTAGAATTTATAGACCTTATTGTATTTAGGCAAAATGTCATGAGTAGTATCTGTATCTCTAAAGAAGACTCTGTTTCTTAATCTTCTGTATAAGCCAATCTGATAAGACTATAAAGAGATAATTGGTCCTAGTACTATTGATAGTTAGGTTATTTTTCTGATAGATAAGTTTTATAGTTTTAAGATAGGCATCTATCCTCATAGCAAAGGTTTTGAGATCCTTTTCACTATTCTTAGAACTTTATATAGATTAGCTTGTTTTAGATTTCTTGAATATAGACTGTATTTTAGAATTTATTTAGTAAAAAAGTCTTAAGTTCTATATGATAACTTGAGGGTGATCTTCTCAGATTACTAGATATTCTTCTAGAGTACACTAAAACTCAGCTGCTATTTTTGAGAAAAAAATTATAACTGTTTCTACTTAGGCTATAGAAGTGATAAATAGTTACAGAATAGTACTCTTTATATTATTAGTAAGTATTTAAAAGAGTACTTAGTTATCATTCTACTGATTGATATAATATCTCATATTAACTATATTGATAAAGCTTTCAATATTACTGTTCTTTCTACTAAAGTTTGAGATTTACAGAGTTTTAGTAGAGTTGTTCTATTTAGCTATCTGGTCTATAATTTCTATCAGAGTTATCAATTGCTTAAATATGACTATCAGTAATTGTGATTATTGCTAGAAGTACTATAAGAGTTGATTTTTCTAATGAGATTTCTGTCTGATATAGTTGAGATACTATATAACTGAGAGTTGCTTAGTTTCTAGATAGGAGATCAAATAGATTAGTAAGGGTAAGTAGTCTAAATCTCTGAACTAGTAGCTGATCCTATTCAGATATCTGTAGTTCTTGGCTTACTTAGTTACTAGGAGTGACTGGTTGAAATATTTCTAGATCTGTAGTTTTTTGTTAACTATTGTTAGATTGATATTATTCTTAGTTTTCTTTATATGTAATTATCTTCTTGATAGATTTGAGTATCATGGTACTGACTTAGTTCTTTGAAAAGAATTTATAATTTTGATTAGATAGATGGGTTTGCTTTTTGTTCTGAAGTCTGTAAAAGTGGGTTTAACTGTTCTTATTATAATGAACAAAAGAAGCAATTCATTCAAAATATCATATTATTATTTCATATATTACTAATAAATAACATAAAACTAATGAAATAGTATATAATATAAAGTTATATATCTACATATCAAGTTACTATCCCAATACTTCTACTCAAGAAGATATATATACTAAAACAAAAAAAAGAAATATCAATTATATTTAAAAAAAAGAAATACAAACTAGAATAAAAAAGCAATATATAATATATATAAAAACTAGAACTATATATAACTCAGAATTATAACTAATATATATAAAATCTTATATCTAAGAAATTTTTGCAGGTTGAAAAGTATTTCAAAATACTTGAAATATCTAAAATACTTATATAAATCTACTCATAGATGAGAGATGTAAATATATATACAATACAAGACTTTTAAGAGCCTGAAAAGTATCTAATTATTAATTGCTAGACTTTGCCAAAATACTAGATATTGTTGCACCAATTGTTGTGCTGTTTGTGCTGAATGTTATTGATAGTACTCATACTGAGCTTTGGTTTGGATTTATCTCCATTGTTATTGTTATTATCTATACTTTAGATGGACTGAAAGCTAAGCTAGTTGAGAGAGCAGAGGCTGCTACTGAGTATAGATTGGACTTAACTAGAGAGGAAGTGAGCACATCTTTCTCTGGTATCATTCAGGTTATACAATTTTTGGAAAGTACTTATAATATCATTTTTGGAGAAAAGAGACTAGCAACATAGTGACTAATAAGCAACCTGAGGTGTATACTGGGCAGAGTGACCTGAGTACATTTGACTGGCAGCATATAGAGAGAGGCTCTGGCCTAGGGGGAGATATGAGGAGTCTGCTGGCAGGAGGACACAGAAGAGGAGGAAGCAGTAGTAGAGGACAGGGGTCAGAGAGAGTGAGCTTTGCAGAGACAGTGAAGAAGAGACAGTAGGCATCTGGGCTGGAGAGCTGGCTAAGGAAAGGCAAGGAGATAGAGAAGGCAGCAGTGCATGAGAAAGTAGTTCTTAGCAATAGGGACAGTAGAGCTGGGGGTATAGTGACTAGAGTGAACATGATAGCTGATGGTAATGAGACTGCCAATCTGGAAAAAAATCCAAATATAACTACTAATAGCAGGGCTGAGAGGATGGGACTTAAACAGTAGGGAGATTTGGCAGACAGTGTGATGGATCTAGCAGTGGCCCCATTACTCAAGAAGTTAATCTCAGAGTTTGTGGTCACTTTGTACTTCCAGGGCTTAGCAGTAACAGCAAAAATAGTGCTGGGGCTAATTTCTAAACAAGTGGCTGAAGCAATATCAGTGAAGTTTCTAAAGAGATTGAAGAGAGTGGAGGTGGGCTTTGAGGAGGCTGGGCCTTTAGAAGAAGTGCTTAAGACTGGACTGACTGTTGGGGAGGTATGTGTTCTGATGGTGCATTGTCTGAGATAGGACTCCAGGGTGGTGCAACTGCTGGTGAAAGAAGTGCCCACAGTGACAGTAGTGAAGACAAGGAGAAGAGTCAAGGAGATCATGGCTAAGTATAAGGAGGTAGTGGATGTTGGATTCAGAGTCTGAGAGGGGTGCCAAAGTGAGTGTCTGGATCAGTAAGGGTGGAGAGATTAGAGAGAAGGGGACAGGGGAGGACAGAGAGGCAACTGGCAATAACTCATATGCAGATGGTATGTTCAAGATCTGGGAGGAGGCCTGGGAGGACTCACCTACTCCAACTTCTCTTATCAGACAAGATCTGGCTTCTAGAAATAGAGTGGCAGAGGATGTATCCATGCAGGGGGCCCAGCAAGTACAATTTGGAGTTCTGGAGGTAGTGAAAGAGGGATAAGTGGTGGCAGTTGGAGAGGAGGAACTGGTGGATATCCCAGAGGTATGGGATGAGTCTGTGAGTGCAGGAGCTGATACCATGATGCTGGATAGAGAGAGGCCAGTGACTCCAGAGAGAAAGGAGGTGGAGAACCTACTTTGGATGTACAGGATGATGAATAACTTGGTGGCTGAAGAGTTGGGAGAGGTGGACCTTAGAGTAATGAGCAATGAGTATTGGATATAGATCTTGCAGGGGGATGGAGTGGTGGTGACATTGAAGGCAGAAATCCTTGTGATATATCTGGAGGAGGAAGGGTATGAGGTAGATAAGGAGAGAGAGGTGGAGCTGGCAAGTGTTGCTGGTGAGAGGGCCATCTACTGCTGGACTAAGCATCATAGATTGCAGCTCTGACAGGAGGCCTGCCTGGAGTACCAGGAAGAGTTTGAGAAGAAGGTGGATGGGGAGATAAATGAGCTGTTGGCTAGATTGAAGGCTAAGAGGGCTGAAGAAAAGGAGAAGTCTGCTGAACACAATCTGGACTCAGAGCAGGAAGTGATGAGTATGGAGCAGTAGAGGTTGAACTTGATAATACATAGTATTTTCTTATAAATAGTACAACTAATATCTTTTCTTTGAATATGAATAGGTTATGGGGCTCTTCTCAATATAGGAGTATTTTTACTTAGCTGAAGAGATTGGAGGCTGATCTCTTTCTTTTGCAGGATGTCAGGTGTGAGGATAATTTAGATAGGCTGAAATGGACAAAGGAATGGGGAGGTGAGGCAGTTTGGAAGGATAAGGTTGGAATTCTGGTCCAGAGAGGCAGAGGGGAGATATACAATATGAGGAGCTGAGGAGATAGATTGGTCTGGGGAGAGTTGGTACATATAGGTTAAGAGCCAGTTATAGTGAGTTCTTACTACTGCTCTATTGTATAGGATGAGCATATAGATTGAGTGAAGGGTCTCCAGGAGAGTGGGGCCCTTGCAGAGACTGGAGTGGATATGCTTGGTGGGGACTTCAATATGGTCTGGAATGTGCTGGTGGATAGAACTGATGGAGGATAGAGAGCTGAGAGCAGGAGTGGAGGGCTGGTGGTATGAGAGAAAGTAAAAAGACTAAGTACTCTGGTAGATGCTGGCAGAGAGTTTTGGAGTGATAAGAGAGTATACATACATTGGGCAGGGGGCCTGGAGATGAGGATTGACTGGGTTTTGACAGTGAGCTGCTGGGGTTCAGATGTTTGGAAGTTGCTGGAGGTGGAGTGGTGTCCATGGTCAGATCATTGGGGGCTACTAGGACAGGGACATTTTGGGGGGAGTGGGGATGGGCCTGGACATTGGTGCCTCAATTCCTCTCTATTAGATGATAGGGTACTGTGGGATAAGTGGGCTGAGGACATTCAACAGAGGGTAGAGAGCTGGAGACAGAAAGATACCCCAGTTGGTGTCCAGTAGATGAGGATGAAAGAGATAGCCAGGGTTTACTAGAGTGAGGCTGACAAGGAGGCTGGGAGATAGAGGAGGCAAAGGGTGAGATGGGCTTCTGCTAGACTGGCTAGACTCTTGGAAGATTGGACAGGGCTAGTGACACTGGTGGGGGGAGAGGATTGGAGATTAATGTAGGTGAAAATAGAGATTGGAGAACTACAACAGATGTTGCAGAAAGAGAAGGAGGCTAGGGTGCAGGGCTTGGTAGCATGGTTATGCTGGCAGGGCTTAGAGAAAGGAAAAAGGCCCTCAAAGTATCTCATGAGGGCCCTTCAGGTAAGAAGAGTGAAGCAGAGATAGGAGGGAGTACTAGACTCTGATAGTATACTAGTGCATGGTATACAAGACATTCTTGGATCATTAAAGGAGTGATGGAGTAGTTTATGGAGTGAGGAGGAGGGTGGGGCTAATGCTGCTACCATTGACTGAGTATTGGAGAATTGGCACCCCCTACAGGCAGAAGGGCTGGGTGGCTTAGTGTTGTTAGTTCAAGAGGAGGAGATCTACCAGGTTCTTACCATGACTAAGCTGGGCACAGTACCTGAGGAGGATGGTCTGCTCTAGGACTTCTGGAGGAAGATGGTGGGAGTCCCTGGGGTACTAGGAGAGATAATAGCATTGTATAATTTGATTCTACAGTCAGGAAGATGAGTGGGAGAGCAGGATCTGGGGCTGGTGATGCTGTTTTATAAGAATAAGAGAAGGAGGGAGAACTGGAAGAACTGGTAGCCAATCATGCTGCTGGATATGGATAAAAAGTTGGTAACTAAGGTGGTAGTTGTAAGACTGTAGAAGATGACCCAGCAAGTATTGGGTATTGAACAGAGGGCTTTGTGGGAGACTGGCTCATTAGGGATGGCACAGCTTGGGTATATAGAGTTATTGAAGAGGTATAGGCTTGTAGACTGGATGGGTGACTGGTCTTCCTGAATCAAGAGAAGACATATGACTGAGTGAGGTGAGTCTGGTTAGTGAAGGTATTGGAAAGGATTAGAGTACCTCACCAGTTCTAGTCAACAATAGTCAGTCTACTGGAAGAGAGTTGGGCTGCACTTATGTGTAATGGATATAGAGGGGTGACATTCCCCCTGGGTAGGAGTGTGCCCCAGGGGGACCCACTGTCCCTCATTCTGTATGCTCTCTCACTAGAGCCTCTAATAGATAGAATTAGACAGAAGATAGTGGGGCTCTCAGTTTTTGGAATTAGGTGGAAAGTTGATATCTTTGTAGATAATATAGTGGTTGGCCTGGGATCTATTGCCAATGTAAAGGAGCTCAAGGAGACAGTGAAGTGGTATGAGGTGCACTCTGGGGCTAAACTCAATTGGCATAAGTATAAAACAATGGTGTTAGGTAATGGCCTGGTGGGAGGGGATGTCATTGGAACAATTGTCTCTGCTGGAGAGACAGTGAGATACTTGGGTATCTATTTGTCAGTATATGGATCAGTCCTACTGAGACTTTGGTGAGAACAGAGGGTTGTGATCTGAGGGGAGGCCTTATAGAGTTGGAGAGGTCACCACTTGTCTTTGGCTGGGCAGGTCTCAATTTTGAATGTCTACTGATTGCCAAGGTTGTGATATCTGGCTTATTACCTAGACTTTCCAGCCTAGATGGTGAAGAGACTGATAAAACTGACCAAGGAGTAGATCTGGATTAGAAGAAGGAGTCAGATCAGCTGGAAGATCTTGTTCTTACTGGTGGTAAGAGGAGGCCTTGGGCTAGTTGACTTTCTAAAGAGGCTGTACTGCTTGAGAGCATGGTGGTTAAAGAGAGCAGTAGAGTTGAGAGGGGGTAGCTGGGTCTTCCTGCTGCAGAAGGTCTGAGAGATGAGATCCTTGTCAAGAGACTCTACAGGAGATCTACTATCCTTGGTTGGACTTTGGAACACTGAGCACATGAGATATAAAGGCTTCTGGTAGGGGGTAGTGGAGGGGGTGCATTATATTGGAATATGCTGGCAGGGAAATAAAGGGGAGGTGCCTTGGAATCTGGTGATGTGAAGATGAGACCAAGTGTTATTAGAGGGTATTCTCTTAGTTGAGTTCAATATTAGTGATGGGATCAAGTGTCAAAGGGGGCTAGGCCAGGATCTGTGGCCCAGTGGATGGTAGTTGGTAGGTATCAGAGAAGAGTAGGTATAAGTACACAACCTCCAAGTCACCAAAATCACATGTCATCCTTAGAACTAATTTGGAAACCATATGCAAGACTATAAAACAAGTTATTGAAGAGATCATCTGGTTACACAAAATATGCCAGCAAGCACAAAAACTTACTGCTAAGATACAAGAATACCAGAAGAAGTACTACAACCATAAGACTGACTCTGAACCTCT
Source organism: Jimgerdemannia flammicorona (assembly GCA_003990745.1). Taxonomy (NCBI): domain Eukaryota; kingdom Fungi; phylum Mucoromycota; class Endogonomycetes; order Endogonales; family Endogonaceae; genus Jimgerdemannia; species Jimgerdemannia flammicorona. The sequence goes on along the minus strand of RBNI01005056.1, from coordinate 5,722 downwards.
ATAACTAGTTTGGTATACTATACCATTACAAAAGAAAACTGAAAGTACCAAAATCAAACCAAGATAAGAAGAACCCTATCTCATCTATCAAAAGGTTCATGAACTGCACTTATCAACTCAAGACCAAGATATACTGCAACTATATAAGACCTCATTACTTAGTAGAAGTAAAACACATTTGAATAATTCTGTTCACTCTATCTATATCACCTCTGTTGGAGAGTAACAGATGCTTCATCTGAACTCAAGAAAGCTGACATCATCAAAACTAATCTCAAGCCATCTATGTGATAGATATTACTACTAGAAATTGCCTCAGATTACAGAAAATATCATTTCTAAGAGGTTCGAACCCCCAGCCATGACATTGAGAGCCTTCACCCTAGACAAGGATGGCCAGTCCTTGCAAATGCACCAGAAGTCCAAAAAAAAAGAGAACTAAGACCTGTTATCCTTATACAACCACTGCCACCAAGGATAGCCTTAATCTTACAAGAGATAGAAGTAATAATACCTTAGAAACTAATAATATCAGAAGTCAGAAAACTGCTCAGACTTTGCCAGAGATGATGTCATCAATAGTAATATCATCAAAGACTAACCAGATAGCATCTAAATCTATAAATAGTTTAGCAGTCATAGTATAGTTAGATTAGTCTTATATAACATAACTGTGAACTGACTCAGCAGTCAGATGATCTCTTAATATATCAGATCACACTTATATTACATAACTATATTCTGACTCAGCAAGGTACTAAGTACTACATCTATATTCAGTATAGTCCAGATAGCCCCTCACTAGTATAAATATCCCCTCCCCCAGACCTCAGAATCTCAGACTTAAACAGACTTGAATACTTGAACAATCCAAACACAACTCCTGAATACTTCTCCACAACATTCCTTTATACAACTACTCCTAGTATAGTAATATTATGAATAGCAAATAAACCTATTTAATAACCCACAAACTACTCTTAAGTAAATCCACTCTCTGTTAGGTCCCACTCCTAACCCTATCACAAAATTTCCTAATTGGGTATTGTCTGCAGTGATATACCAATTCAACTAAGCTGGCTTTAGTTTCTTGAACTTTCTGAAATATAGAAAATCCTGAACATCCAGAACTAGTCTAAAAAAGGACTTTGGTTGAGATATCAACCTGAACTTGAAATCAATAAGTATAGAGGATGTACTCCATATAAAATTGATCTTGACCTTAAGAAAATAGTCTTCCAGAATATTCAGAACTTTCAGAAAACCCTTCTAGAACTATGTAACAGTTATCCTAACAAGTAACTCTCTTATAGTAGGACTGGTATGGGGTCTGGGCCTAGAGTGCTGAGGTGAGGAGGTGGCTGCCACTGAAGTACTGGGTGGTCTAGTAGTACATGCTGCAGAGGAATGTTATGCTCAACTTCTGCTCAGATCACCTTATTAAGGGGGGATACTTCAACTATGAGGAGTGCTACAATATAGGACAGGAAGGAGGGTATATATGTGCAGATATCTGAACATTAGCTAGGAGAGTGTGAGGTACTTAGTGACTTTTGGAGGGCTGTTGGGGATTGATTGGGTATAGTGTATAGGGGGATGGTAAATGGGATCAGTAGGAGGATTTGAGGGATAGATTGGTAGGGGGGGTGGGGAAGGAGTGGCTTATCTTAGGTTGGATTTTAGTGATTTGAGTGAAAAAGGAGTAACTTACCTTAGGTTGGGTTTTGGTAATTTGGGTGAGGCTAGTAGGTTACTAGTTATTTGTTTTTGAGGATGGAAGGAGAATAGACTTGGGGGTATAGCTGTTAAGATGGTAAGGGCTTATGAAAGACACTATGACAGGCTGGTGGCTTGGTTGGGGTTTGCAGGGTGGTCAGAAGCATTGCTTAGTAGAGAAAATCTATAGGCAGAGTGGAGGGAGAGTTGGAGTAGTGGGGGAGAAAGTAATCTTCATTCATGAAAGTGTGGAGAGGGGCTCCTCTATGGGGATTGGGTAGTGGGAGGTGATACTGTAATCATATTAATAGACTAGTAATAAATGGTGAAGTCCAAGTGACTATAAAAAAAAAAAAAAAGTGAGTATAGAGTTATAAAGAGGATATATCTACTTAAACATTATTTCTTATGAATAGTACAACTAACATTTTCTTGTTAAATGTGAATGGCCTGAGAGGTTCTGGGAGGTGAAATAACATTTTTACTTAGTTGAGAGAATTAGAGGCAAATCTATTTCTACTATAGAATATATAATATGAGGAGGATCTTGATAAATAGAAGTGAATAAGGGAATGGGTGGAGTGGCAGTCTGGAATAGCAAGGTTGGGCTACTGATGTAGAAAGGATGAGGGGAAATATATGAAAGCAGGAACTGGGGAGATTGTATGATTTGGGATAAGTAGTATCAGTCTGGATAAAAGTCAATTGTAGAGAGATCTTACTACTGTCCTGTGGTAAGGAGTGAGTATGTGGAGTAAATTGATAGTCTTTTGGATAGTAGAGTACTTACAGAGACAGAAGTAGAGGTGTTTGGAGGGAACTTCAACATGGTTTACTTGGTACAGTTGAACAGAATAGAGAGAGAAATATAGAGAGCAGGAGTGGTAGTCTAGAGGGATGAAAGGAGGTGGAGCAACTTAACTCCTTAGTGAATGCTGGATGGGTGATGTGGGGTGATAGAAGGGTCTATACTTATTAGGTGGGTGGCCTGGGGACTAGAATTGACTGGGTGCTAACAGCTAAATACTAGGGTCTGAATATCTGGAAGTCTCTAGAGATTGAGTGGTACCTGTGGTCAGACTATTGGGACTTGTTAGAATATGGGTAGTTTGGGGGAAGTGGGGATGGGCCTAGACATTGGCATCTTAATTCCTCTTTATTGGCTGAGAAGGAGCTGTGGGACAAATAGACCAAGAATATTTAGTAGAAAGTAGAAGATTGGATACATAAGGGTATTCCAGTTGGTATTTGTTAGGTATGGTTAAAGGAGGTCACTAGGGCCTACTGGAGTAAGGCTGACAAGGTAGCAGAAAAACAGAGGAAGAGGAGAGTGACCTAGGCTTCTGCTAGATTGGCTTAGCTTCTGAAAAATTGAATAGATCTTTTGACCCTAGAGGGGGTGGAGGACTAGAAGTTGATGAGGACTAAGCTAGAGATCACTGAGTTATAACAGATATTGAGAGAGGAGAAGGAGATACAGGTGCAGAGCTTAGTAGTAAAGTTATGCTGGCAGGGGCTAGAGGAGAGAGAGAGGCCCTCTAAGTACCTCTCAAGAATCCTTCAGACAAGGAGGATGAAGTAGCAGTGGGAGGAGATACTTGATTCTGATGGTCTGCTGATATATGGTCCATAAGACATTCTAAGCTCATTGAGGAGAGGTGGAGTAGTTTGTAGAGTAAGAAGGAGGGTGGGACTAATGCTATCACCATTGGAGGATTGATATCTACTACAAGTAGATGAGTTGGAAAACTTGGTGATACTAGTACAAGAGGAGGAAATTTGTCAGATTCTTGTCATAACTATACTGGACATAGCACCAGGAGAGGATGCTCTGCTCTGGAACTTTTGGAAGAAGATGGTAGGGGTCTCAGAAGTGCTGAGAGAGATGATAGCACTTTGTAACTTAGTACTATAGTCAGAGAAGTGGGTGGGAGAGCAGAATCTGGAGCTAGTAGCACTGCTGTATAAGGACAAGAGCAAGAGAGAGGACTGGAAGAACTGGTAACCTATTATACTCCTGAACATAGACAGGAAGTTGGTCACCAAGGTGGTGGTAGCAAGGCTGTAGAAGGTAGTCCAACAGATCTTGGGTGAGGAGCAATGAGGTTTTGTAGAGGGCTGACTTATTAGGAATAGTATAGCTTGAGTTTATGACATTATTGAAGGGACTTGAGCCTGTAGACTGGATAGGAGATTAGTCTTCTTAAATCAGAAGAAGGTATATACATAATCATATTTGGTAGATAGGATTGGTGTCTCTCAATAGTTCTGAGTGGTAATAATCAGTCTACTAGAAGGGAGTAGAGCAGCACTCATGTGTAATAGTTATCAGGAGGTGGCATTTTCTCTGAGTAGAGATGTTCTCCAGGAGGACCCACTGTCTTCTATTTTGTAAACTCTATCTTTGGAGCCATTGATGGACAGGATTCAGTAAAAAGTAGTGGGGCTCTCAGTATTTAGAATTGTGTGGAAAGTTAGGGCCTTTGTAGATAATATAGTGGTTGGCCTGGGATTAATTGCTGATATTGAGAAACTCTAGGAAACAGTGAAGTAGTATGAGGTATACTCTGGAGCTAAACTCAACTGGTACAAGTGTGAAATAATAGTATTGGGTAATAGTCTGGTGGGAGAGGATGTCATTGGAACAATTGTCCCTACTGGAGATACTGTGAGATACTTGGGCATCTATCTTTCAGTTTATAGGTCAGTCCTACTAAGACCTTAGTAGAAGCAGTGAGTGGCTAATTGAGGGGAGGCTCTGTGGAGTTGAGAAGGTTATCATATATCTTTGGCAGAGTATGTTTCAATTCTGAATATCTACTGGCTGCTAAAGCTATAATATTTAACATATCATCTGAACTTCTCAGCCTAGGTGGTAAAGAGGCTATTGAAACTGACCAAAGGTTGAATCTGGGCTAGGAGAAGGAGTCAGATTAGCTGGAAAATCTTGTCATTATCAGTGGCTAGAGGAGGCCTTAGGCTGGTGGACTTTCTGAAGAGGCTGCATTATCTGAGAGTATAGTAGCTAAAGAGGGCTGTAGAACTGAGAAGTGGTAGCTGGGTTCCTCTAATGAAAAAGGTCTAGGAGATAATATTTTCACCAAGAGGCTCTATAGAAGATTTACTGTTCTTGGTTAGACTTCAGAATAGTGAGTATATGTAGTATAAGGGCTTCTGGTGGGAAGTAGTTGATGGGACACACTACATTGGTATTTGCTAGTAGTGGGCTGAAGGAGAGATGTCTTGGGGCCTAGAGATATAGAGATAAGATTGAGTATTATTAGGGGGTACTCTCCTAATTGACTTTGATATTGATGATGGGGTCAAGTATCAGAGAGGATTGGAACAGGATGTTTGATCTAGTGGCTGGTAGATAGTAGATATTGGAGAGGAGTGGAACTAGGGTGGGGCTTGGGCCTGGAGTGCAGATATAGAGATGGTTGCTACCTAAATACTAGATAGTTGGGTAGCATATACTGTAGAGGAATGTCATGCTCAACTTTTGTTCAGGCTATCTTATAGAGGGGGGAAGTTTTGACTATAAGAAGTATTATAATATAGGCCAGAAAGAGAAGTTTGTATAGACATCAGAACATTGGCTGGGACAGTATAAGGTACTTGGAGACTTCTGGTTAGTAGTTAGAAATTGACTGAGTATTGTGAAAAGGGGGGATAGTGAGAGAGGTTGATGGGAGGATCTGAGAGATAAATTGATGAGGGGGGTTAGAATTGAGTAGCTCACTATTGATTGGGTGGGGCTGGTAGGATACTAGTTATTTATTTTTGAGAAAGAGAGATAGTTGAGTTTGAGAGAGCAGCTGTCAAGATAAGAAGAGTTGATGGAGGACATCTTGATGAGTTGGTGACTAGGATGGGATCTGCAGAGAGATCATTAGTATTGTTTGGTAAAAAATATTTATAGGCAGAGTGAGGAGAGAGTTAGAGTAGTAGGTGATAAGATAGTGTTTAAGCATAAGAGAAATAGGAGAGAAGCTCTCTAGGGGGA
>RBNI01005055.1:0-13074 GCA_003990745.1 Jimgerdemannia flammicorona | reverse complement strand
AAAAAAAATGACACCAAGATCATCAAAATCAGATGAAAACTCACTGAGTTATCAAGGCCACTGAATTTTAGAGTTCTGGTCATCACATGGTTTGGTTTCAAGGTTGTACCTTGCCTATATCTATTTATGGCCATCTAGTTCAGTCATGGTTCAATCTTTATGTTGCAAATTTGTATTGTGCCTTGATGCGACAAGGCAGCAAAAGCAGTTTTTTTTTGCTTACATACATATACTGGCCTTTTTGAGAGTTCTTTTTACGTTATTGACACTTGCCGTTGTCTTACCGATTAGACCACCAAACATTTTTCTCGATAACTCAGTGAGTTTTCATCCGATTTTGATGATCTTGGTGTCATTGGAAAGCTATTATAGAGAGCTTCACAATGATATTATAAACGTTAAAATCGGATGAAAATTCACTGAGATTTTGAGGAAAATCTTCGTTTCGAACTCGGCAAGTCGGATGTTTTCCTTGATAACTCGGTGAATTTTCATCCGATTTTAACGTCCTTGGTATCTTTGAAAAGCTCTTGAGAATGACTTTCCAATGGCACCAGGATCATCAAAATTGACTAAAAACTCACTAAGTTATTGAGGAAAACATTAAGTGGTCTAATTTGGAAATCAGAACAATGAAACTAAATTGATATTGCGCGAATACACTGTAGAATTGTAAAGAATGTCTGAAACAATAATGGCAAGAATTTGGATATTAATAGCATGCAAAATGTATGCATCAAAAAAAAAAAAAAAAAAAGGTCTATATACTAAGAAGGGTCAAAATAGTACCAATGGACAATTTAACTTAAAATAGTTAAAAACACATACTATTCAAAAGTTTAAAGGCTATTTTATTAATGTTTAAAATTTTGATTAAATAGAATTTAGATTGGAGGTATAATATAATTAAAATATTAATAATAACTAAACATTGATATACTTTTGACTGTTACTATAATTAAGCAGATTATACAATATAAGAATATATAATTAGTCAAAGTATAAAAGTTTGAATAAGATAATTTAGAGACAAAATTACTTATTTAGAAAGAAGTTATAATATATTATTCAAATTAGAAATAATAATTAAGAGATAAATATTTGATTATAGTATTTAAATCTGATTTCTGATATAGTATAACATTATAGTTTAGCAGTTACTCAATCTCTTAGTTATATAATTTATATAATTATATAAAAAGCACAGCTATATAAATCTCTCAGATATAATAATCTCTCATTTATATAAATTTTACAGATATATTAATCTCTTAACTATACAAAATATATAACTCATAAGAAAAGAAATCTTAACTTAGCTACATATTATATAGTTAATAAATTTGTATAAATATTCTTAATATCTAGCTCTTAGACTATAATAGAGACAAATTTGATAGCAAAAAAAAAATAATATATAATTTTTATTTAAAAAATTTTTTTTAATTTTTTTTTTTTTATTTAATTTTTTTAAAAAAAAAAAAAAAAAAAAAAAAAAAAAAAAAAAAATTATTATTGAAGATCAAATAGTTCAAGCAAAGAGATAAGGAACTAGTAATCTGTAGATAAATATATTTCAAACTCACCTACTTCTATATCTGAGAATTCTAAGAAGTCAAAAAAGATTAAATATTTAAAATAAAAAAATTCACCATACTTCTGCTAGTATACATTCACTATATTATAATATATTTACTATATATATATTATATATATAAGATAGTAACAATTGATCATTATGATGATTTTGATAAATAAATTATAATTTTTAATCTTAATATTAATTTTAATATTTTATATTTTAAATAATAATATTACTCAAATTATAATAATCTAATATATATTTAGATTTTAAACAAAAGAGTGTCTTATTACAATAATTTGATAATAAATTCTAATCTTCAAAATAATAATAAATCTATAATCAAGATGATGTAATATATATTAAATTTATCAAAGTTGGTATATTTTCAATATTACACTCAATTTAATTTGGTTGCTGGGCGAATTCTTCATTTATATCAGATCAGATTATTGTTTTCAATGAAGCAAATGATGTGTTTAGCTAGCATATAGTTTATTTCGAGTATAATACATACATTGGAAGAAAGCAATACATCGGAATGGTGATCAAAAACATCAACCCCTCCCCCTTCACAACCAAGCAAACCGATTTGGAACACTAGACAGGGCGAGGACCAAGGTAGTGAAGAGTGCGACCATCAAGAAGTTAATTTTCCCCCACCAAGCCTCGTTCGGGTTGGCGCTGCACATGAAGAACAGGCCAAAAAACCAGAGAAACGGAACAATCCTGTGCATATTGAGATGGGTGGTGATAGGGACAAAGGGTATTTCGATAAGGCGTCAACAAGAGGGTGAGAGCGAAAAAATAATTCGTATGGATTGATCACCACAGCTCGCCCCTACCGCCACCTCTTCACAACAAGAAGTCGGCGACCATTAACAGGTAGAAAAGGCTTACCATCCCAACGCAAAAAAGAGCACGGCAACGGGGAACGCCGACCTGTGCTCTTCGGCACGTAGGAGGGGCCGGCTCTCGTCGCTGATGTATACGATACGAGCATACTGGGTCTGCACAGTGTTCCCGGCGGAAGTGGGGGAGGTCGAAGGTGACGGACCTGACACCTCAACTGGTTGCTGGGGGTGCTGGTGTTCCTGGTAGGGTGGGGGAAGTTTTGAGTCGTCGGTGGTAGCCATTTGGGTATTTGTCTGGAGATAAGATAAGACGCAGTAGTAGCTTAATCAAATGACTAAATATCCAGTGACCCAGGAGTGGTGACGTACTCTATTTCTGGTTGTCGACGTCATGCCATGAGTGAATTTGGAATGGTCCAGTTTATTTTATTTTATTTTATTTTTTCGTTTTTGCTCGATTGGGTATCAATTTCGTAATTGTTTACTCCCTGTCCCTGCTTCGTCTTCACGGCCGTTCATTATGAGCCCTCTCGATTATGCCACGAATATGGTTGTCCCCATCCGGCGTGGTGAACTTCTGGGCAATGATGTTGCGCACGTACTAGTAGTGACTATACTTGTATATGAAAGTATATCAAGTTAGTAAGTAGAGGTAGAGGTATGCATTTTGCTTTAAAGTCTTAAATGAGATCTTGAAATTGACTAGCAGTTTTTAGATAGCATTATATTCAGAGTAGTCTATTGATATATTGAATTTGTACCATCTATAAGCTACTTTAAATTAATTAAATTGACTTATTCAGAGTACTAGTTATCTCTTATGCTACTACTATATAAATAGTCTGATATACTAAAATAGAACAAATTTCATATCATGAAGATATATCTGTATTCTGAGAGTATACTTGTATCTCAAAGGAATATCTGTTTCTTGAAAGAATATCTTTCTAAATTAGTCTTATTATATATTATTGAGATGGTAACTCAATATATTAATATATTACTTATATCATTCTATCAGATTTATGTCATTCATTAGTAGTGTAAAATATGTGACTTTAAGAACTTCAATAAATGTCTCTCTTTTATTTTACAATAAAGATTTAAGCTCTACTAGTACTAAGTGATAATAGTAATAAATATACCTCTTTAAAATACACTATACTGGAAATATCTGATGAATAGCCTAGCAACATAAGTGTGGAAATGGATATGTCAATCATAAGTATTCCTATAGATATAATTATAATAATAACTACAATAGATATGGGAAATACAAATACAGTCTCAGTTATAAGTATAAATATAGCTAAGAGATCCATCCTGATCTTTAATGAAAAAGATTATATAATTTATATATTCTATATAATGAATCTTCTTGACAAATATAGCTTGATGGGATATATGAAGCCACAAGTATTGATTTAAGATTACAATAGTGCAAATGACTATTGAGTATTACACAAGATCATATTTATACTATCCAACTTCCAAATGAAGCTTATAATATATGTAGTAACTACTCATAAGATATGAAAGACTCTACATAATCATTATATATAAATATCTACATCAAATTGATTTCATCTAAAATCTCAACTATTCAATCTACAAATGAAGCTAAAGAAGACTATATATCAGTTATATCAACAATCTGGTAAATCAGATGAATTCTCTAAATATATCAATATAGTATATAAGTAATAAAGGCAAGGTCTTGACTCTTATGAGAAATCTCTCTGAAATATATCATATTGTAGTAGTAGCTATATAGAAGAGTAGTAAACTTATAAATTATGCCTATGTTATTATGAGCCTTATGAATGAGGAAATGTATCAAGGAAATAGTACTATTAATGATGATGAAAATATATTCTATAGATTACATAGATATATATAGTTTCAAATAAGATCAAAAGTATAAACAATAATAAGGCTAATGAATCCAAACCTAAGCTCAACAATGTAATAACAACTAGTTTAGCCAACCTATCAAATATGATGATTATTGTGAATACTATAGTAAGTATAGACATAGGAAATATAACTGCTATCACTGGAAAAATAATAAAGAAAGCAGTAAAAATAAGCAATAACATAATAGCTAGCATTGGCAATATAGAGATAGTAAAAAGAGTTATTATAATAAAGAGAAATATAATAATACCAATACTACTGAAACTGATGAAAGTAATATATTCTCTATGTACAAGTCTATTGAATACTCTGTACTTATTAAATTAGAAGACAATAATATTATCTATACTTAAGGAAAGAGAAATATAAGGATATATCTTTATGAAAATATTATAGAATCTACTGACACCTTCCTAAATATACTATATACTCCAGAAATCAGTAAAAAACTCTTTTTAATAGGAAATATAATGTCCTATAACAATAAAGAAATATATATATATAAAGAATATAACAATATATAATTTATATAATAATAAGATAATAATGACTTTAAAATATAGTAATCTTTATATAATTAATAGGATGCTGAATAATATAAAAGTCTTCATATATATGAGTATTATATCTGACACATCCAATATATAGTATTAATACTTAGGATATATCAGTAAGATAAGTCTTGAACATATGATAAGGAGTGAATTTATCAGTAGATTGCTGCTGAATATATATCTCAGAGATAATTTCTTCTGTAAGAATTATATAGTAAATAAAGCATTTCAGTAACTATTTGAGGAATAGTTAAAGTACATATCCAGGATCCTCAATCTTATATATAGAATATATACTATATGATCAGATAATAGATATAAATATATCAATAATGTATTTAGATAATTTCTGAAAAAAATAGTATATATATAACATCAAATAATGGCTTCTTATATATCTTAGCAGAATAGTATAGCTGAGCAATTTAACTGTACAGTCATAGAAATAGCTTATAGGCTGATTAATGCAATAGGATTGAGATACTTCTATTGGGCTAAAGCTATTAATATAGTAATATATATTGTTATATAATGGGCACTGAGTTCTCCAAGTATGTCAGATTCTCTTCAAGATGTATCTCTTAGACCAACTATAAGTTTCTTATAAGCAAGTTCTATTGGAGTATCTTTTTAAGATCTTATAGTTCTCAAACTTCTTATCTTTAAACTATTCTATTATCTCTTGGATTTACTTATGTAGAATTGAGTAGAGGACTAGAACTTTTATGCTCTTGAGTAATTAGATACTTAAATGCTTGAGTGTTTTAATATTAACTTTATTTCAAAGAAAATGAGAGGGGTATTTATATAAAATATAATTCAATAATTGCTAAGATATAAAGCTAAATATAAAATCTAATAACCAAATAAGATATTTGAACACAGAAAACTTCAGATTGTAAGTACAAATTTAAGTACTTATATAATTAGTTATACAAGATCAGAATGCTGAAATAATTTCTAACAGTTATATGAGATCAGGATATCAGAATATTCAAATATTCAAACAAATAGTTATATAAATAAATTAGAGTAGAATGTTCAGAATCCTGAAGGCTCTGTCTTCATTACTACTAGAGATTAGAGATAGGATATCTTTGAAGAAAATAAGGTTAGCAAATATTTCTATTTTTTTCATTTTATATGTATTGATTAGCAGAATGATATTATTACTAGTGATATTATCATATTTAATAGCAGTAGGAAGGAGATTAGGGGCTCTCCAATCTATGACATTTTCCTCTATAAAGTAGAAGACAAAAGTGAGATCTTGAGGGAGTCTGACCTAGATACTAGGGCCTTGGAATACTGAGATTAATTCTTGCAGGAATTGATCTGAATTGTTCTTAAGGATGAGATTCCAGAACTTTTCTACCTCATTACTTTTGAGAGTAATGGTAGATTGGGCTTCTATGACCACTATGGCCTCCAGGTATCTATGTAGTGGGCTAACAATTCCTTGAAGTCTGAGACTCTGATATACTCCAAGTTGGGAATTGACTAAGATATATATCTGAAGATCTGATAGATTTTTTTGGCTATTCTCAATTTATATGCATTCATAGGAATAGTATTTTATATCTCTTAGAGACTGATCTGAGGAAATTTCCAGCAGAGGAGGTTTCTTATTTTGTATTTCTGCTATATTTAGAGGTATTCAGTAGTAGTAGTGATTCTTGTCTCTATTTTATAGTGGTAGAGAATAAAGTGATAAGAGTCACTAGTACCTAAGTTGAGGCTAGGAATCCTTCTGGTGTGGGTCCTCATAGCTCTCCTAATGTCTTGGAATATTCTTTTTTGGACTGAGAAGCCTTGGTAGTTCCTGGACCTTGAGATTTGATGAGTGGTAGACATTTTATTTATAGTGAGTCTTGTTTGAGTTACTATTGCTGTAGTTTCTTAGTTCTTCTTTTATATTTCTTGAGATATCTATCTTATAGTCATCATGACTCATGGTTTGTCATTATTGCTCATCTTGTAGCCTAGGTGAGTCATACTATATGATCTTTTTATACTCTAATCTAGTAGCTTATAAGGAAAGACTATCTCCTGTGATGATGTCATCATTCTAAGATCACTATTATACCTTTCTCCTAAATAAGAACCTTCTCCTGAACATTTTTATTCATTGGTCTAGTCTGAAAATTTTTCTGATCTCATAATCTCTAGCAGAAGATCAAAAAGTAGTATTGATGGGCTGATATCTTCCTTATATATTTTGGCATAATAGTGAAGGATAGCTCTCTTTATATAGAGCAAGAGCCTGATTCTGATCTTGATCAATCAGTTAATGGTTTGAACTCCTCTGGCTTTAAAAGTCTCACAGATGAGTAGTTACTAATACCATATCTCTTAGAGAATAGTTCAGACAGATTGTCTACTAGTTATGAGATATGCTGTTATAATTCATAGACTAGAACCTCACAGGTGGTCATCATATTTTGCTTCTCTTATACAGATTCATAGTACTTCTTAAGTCTATTTCTATATACTATAGTAGGCAGTATAGTTTCTAAGAGATTTCTAAGCCAGAAGGTAGTTTTTTTGATATCTTGTACATAGAAGAGTTCTTCTCATTTAGGCTCCAGTTTTCATGACTATAAGGCTTCTACTATATTTTAATATAGTAAGACCTTTTCTCTGATTTAAATAGATTTTAGAGTCTTGTGATTCTTTTCTGTATTCTTTCTTATTAGTGCTTGTAACTTAATGATGTAATCTTCTATCTTCTTCCTAATTTGGTATAGTCTCTGGATTTCTGAGTCAATTTATCACCAAGTTAGGTCTAGATTTGTAGCTAAGGTTCCATCAGAATTTTCTTCTCCAAAAAGCAGTTCTCTTGAAGTAAAGTGTGTACTCTATGGTCATATATCTCATAGATAGTGCTCTGAATGAGTCAATTTGAATCAAATTCAGATCCGATTCATCTTCTCTTTCTCTTTCAGTACCTGTTGTAGCTCCACTACCTCCAATTTTGTATGCTCTAACCTCCAATCATCAACCACACCAGTATTTAACAAATCTGCCCATTCTATCTGTAGTCTAACCAACAAATTGGAAGCATACCTCACCTTTTTCCTTCTCTGCTTCCCTGCCTCTCTACCAGCTCCTCTCTAGTAAACCTGTACAGTCTCTTTCAACTTTATCTATTGGACACCTACTGATAAATCTTCATGTATCCATCTGGTAATCTTTACTTAGATATCCTCCATTCATGGGTTCCACAAAATCTTCTCAGCTAGTAGAGAGGAGTTAAGGTATCAATGTCCAGGTACATCTCCACTCCCCCCAAACTGCCCCTGCCCCAACAGGTCCCAGTAATCAGACTACAGGCACCACTCCACCTCTAGAGTTCTCCAGACATCCACACCCCAGCATTCAGCTGTCAGAATCCAATCTATCCTTATCCCAAGGCCATTTACCCAGTGTGTGTAGATCCTCTTTTCACCTCACCCTATATGGCCCACATCTCCTAAGGAGCTAAGGTTTTTGATCTCCTCCCAAGCATTCAGCCCACTACTCCTCTCACCTGCACTCCTCTCTCCATCAGTTATATCTAACTTCAGATTCTGAACCATATTAAAGTCACCTCTCAGCATATCAATGCTATTCTCTAAGAACATACACTTCTCTAAAATCTTCTTAATCTATATGATCCTCTCACCCCTAGCTGCAGGGCAGTAGTAAGAGCCAACTTTTACTGGCTTCCACCCAGGTCAATTCCATTCTCTCCATACCAAATGGTCTCTCCAGCTCCTGATATCCTCTAAGTCATCTTTACTACTTCACACCAAGATTGCTACCTTGCTCATCCATGCTGTAGCCTCTTCTCATTCTCTAGTCCATTCTATATAATTATTATTATCTTTATAACATATATCCTGCAGCAGAAAGAGATCAGTCTCCAATCCCTTAAGCTAAGTGAAAATATTAAATGTTAGTTGTACTGTTTATAGGGAATAATGTTTAGAAGTAATATCCTACTCATCCTCTACAAATCTGCATCCTGTCTCTCCTGTGCCAAGTCTAAGTTATGCTCTGCTGCCAGTTCTTCCTCTTCAGCTTTCTTTGTCTCCAATCCCTCCAGAAGTTCCACTATGTCACCATTCTCCTTTTCCTCAAATTCCTTACAATACTCCAGACAGGCCTATTGCCAAAGTTGCAAACCATGCCTCTCTGCCCAACAGTAAGCAGCCTGCTCACTGGCAGCAACTGCTAGCTTAGCCTCTCTCTCCTTATCAACTTCATACCCCTCCTTCTTCAGGAAAATTATAAGAACCTCTGCCTTCAGTGCCTCTACCATACTATCTCTTTGCAGAATCTGCACTCAGTACTTCTCACTCATCACCCTCAGGTCTACTTCTCCCAATTCCTCAGCTGTGAAGTTATTTATCATATGACACATCCATAATAGATTTTCCACCTCTTTCCTCACTGGAGTCACTAGCCTTCCTGCATTCAGTATTGTGGTATTGACTCCTACACTCACAGTTTCATTCCACCTCTCCTCTGGTACATCTACCAGCTCATCCTCACCAACTGCCACCACCTGTCTCCCTTTCACCAAATCTGGGACTCCAAAGTGGACCTACTTGGGACTATGCATTGGTACATCCTCCACTGCCCTGATCTTTGCAGTAGAACCCTGCCTGATCAGGGATAGAGTATCCTCTATGATAGGTTCCCAGACTTCAAATATACCATCCTCAAATGGGTCCACTTGTGGCATCTTCCCAGCCTCCTCCAGAACTCTTTCTACTACTTCTCCTCCCTTACTGGCTCAGACACTCACCTCTGCACCCCCAGACTCCTCAATACCACCATCATTCTTCTTCACTCTCCCTTTCATACTTACCAATAGCTCTCTCTGTCTCTTACACCCCTGAGCCCTTTCCCACTACCTCTTGTCAGTACAGACATATTTTCTACCTACAATCTCTAAATGCATCAACTCTACATACCTCTTTCAGGCCTTCACCCTCTGCTTGACAGCTCTACTCATCTCTTTCAGAACCTCCAACAGATCCTCCTCCTTCTCTTCACTCTCTTTCACCCTCAATACCTGACAGATGAAAGCCCCCCATAGCATTACCAATAGTCAGTCACTTGTCTTTCCAGTGGTCTCCTTCTCTGCTAACTGAATCCTGATATCAATATCTTCAGTCCTGATGGTGATCCCCTTTCATATCTGGAAATCAATATCAACCACATCACTATATTCTGCCATCACCTCCTCAACCCTCCTCCTTATCTCAACTGCCATTACCATAGGCACCCCTTTCACCAGCAGCTGAACCACTCTGAGGTCCCACCTAAGACAGTGCACCATAAGAACCACCACTTCCCTGACTACCACTCCAGTATTCAGAGCCTCATCTAGTGGACCTGCCTCAAAGCCCACCTCAACTCTCTCCAGACTCTTCAGGAACTTTACTGAAGTGGCCACAGCCACCTGTTTTAAGATAAGCCCTAGAACCAATATTGCAGTATATCTAATTCCCATCCAAACCCCCCCTCCTTGCTTTTTTCACCCCTCTTTCCTGCTATCTGGTATTTGACACAATCCTCACAAACCTCATTAATGTGGTGGCAAAGCTCATTGCTATAGAGATTTCTTACCACCATCATAACCACCTCTTCATGATTATTAACAAGGATGCTAAACTTTAGGACTGGCCATCTAGTGAATGGCAGGGTATTTGATTGTGAGGAGTGTCATAACATAGGGCATGAGGGCGGGGTGGTGCAGACTCCTGAACATTGGCTGGGGGAGTGCAAGAGTATGGAGAATTTTTGGAAGGTAGTTGGGGGGAGATTGGGTGTACCAGCGCCTGACCCTGAGGTGGGTGGGTGGTGGGTGGCACTATGGTCAAGGCTGGTGGGGGGGGTGGGGAATGAGTGGCTGATGGTTGGTTGGGCTGTTGCAATATGGGTAGGACTCGCAGAACACTGGCAGAGCGTCTTTGAGGAGGGCCCTTGGAGGCCTGTGAACCTGAGGGTAGTAAGGTGGGAGGAGCTGATGCTCGAGCTCTTCAAGGCATGGTGGATTGGATGGGGCCCCAAGGGGGAGAGACATAAGAGTCTAGTAAGGAGGATTGTAGCAAAGAGTGGTGGTAGAGTTGTGGTGAAGGTGGACGGGGTGGCATTTATAGGGACTCAAGAGGGGGGGGGGCCCTGTGGGATAGGGTGAGGGCGTAGGTTGTATCAATATTACTATAGATGGCAGTTAATAAAGGGAGTCCAAGTGACTATAAAAAAAAAAAAAAAATTATTAACAATGATATAATTCTCTTTACCATTGATTACTCCTGCTGGCCAATGAACCTCTTGATCAAGAATAATTGGCTCTGATTTGAATGTAGACCCCCAAGCCTTAATAATGATGCTGGTATTACTTATGCTGAATATCTTACTCTTGAATTTCTCTATTTGATCAGACACTAGATGTGGTTGAACTTGGGTAACTTTGAACTCTCCTTTCCAATAGAACTGAGCCCTGATCTGAGGAGCCAAGATAAGTATGTAGATGGATTGCATGCAGGCAGGTTATATATAGATAGATTGTATGTAGATGAGTTGTATACAGACAGATTGCATGTGGGTGTTACATGAGAGTTTTTAGGGGAGACCACATAAAAATGAAGTTAAATAAAACATAGAGACAGGTATTTTCAGAAAAAGAGCATATGTGAGTGAGTTAAATACTGATGAGTTATATACAGATGAGTTGCACAAGATTGCTCACAAAGGCTTGCTTCTGTTCCTTTTGAGATCTCTGCCACATGATATATTGACTCAACAGCTCAGCTCAGCTACCAAAGACATACCCCACAATGTCCTTCAGCCTTTCTTCATCTTGACTAGATGTTGCAAATAAAGTTAGTAGATCTCACCATAGAGCTGTAGACTCTTAGAAAAGCACAAAATGAATTGAGGCATATTGGGGGAAAATTTAAACAAGTAGCAGCAGAAAAAGAGCAATCTACATCTACTATCAGCTGCTCCAAAAAGACTGCCACATATATAGCTGTGAGGTCTGTAAATTCTGAGGTCCAAAGGGCTGCTGTGAGTTGTTGTCAGAATTCTCCCTCATCCCCACCATCACTATTGCCATTACCACTACTCTCGATGAGTAGCTTGTATGCTACTTATATGAGAAAGAATCTAATATTGTCAGCAGAGAGTACATTTTTACCTCAAATACTCTCTCTTTTGACAATTATTGCAAGATAAAAAAATGATTAGACTGACCAATGTATGATTAAGGGCTACTGTTTTGTTTGCTCATAATGTAGCAGAAAAGAAAAAGAATAAAGAAAAAGATCAAATAAAAAGAACAAAGAAAGAATAAAAGAAAAGAAGGAACAAAAGAAAGGGTGATGTCACCAAAGTATAGTAGAAAAAAAAAACAGAGTGAAAAATGAACAAAAAGAAAGGGTGATATCACCAAAGATTTTATATGATCAATTCAGATGGATCAATCTGGATAGATCAATCTAGATGAATCAATCTAGATGGATCAATTCAGATCAATCTGGATCAATTCCATGAGACCAATCTGAGTTGATTCAAATCTATCACATGATGAATCTAATTTGAATCTTATCTGAATAAATTGCATCCATTTGGAGTACTACTTATAGAACAGAGAGAGTAGTTTGGAAGTAGTTATTCCAATTCTTATATATATCTAAGATCTTGGTCAGAATATTCTTGGGGGTCTTATTGGTTCTTTCTATCTATTTATTTTCTTGAGAGTATGTAGTACACAGTAGTCTTGATATACTGAATCTTGTATTTCTGATATATTATCTCATGGAATCTGTTGACAAATTCTGTGCTATAGTCTATGATAATTTGCCTTAGTGTCTTGTAGTGGCAGATGATTTCTCAGTACAGAAAGTTAGCAATAGAGAGAACATTGACTTCTTGTAATACTTCTGCTTCTATCTATTTAGTAAAGAAATTTATAATAACTATAATATAGTAATTTTCTGATAGAGTTACTGGTAGTAGTCTAATGATATCCATTGCAATATAGTAGAAGGAAATAGGGTTGATTCTTGATGATCTAGATATCTGGTCTTACTGATCTTATTTCTGTTTTTGGTACTTATCACAACCTTTGACAAATTGATACAGGTCTTCTTCTATTTTTTTTTTTTTT